>OX387328.1:6868432-7074045 GCA_947562085.1 Eudonia lacustrata
CTGAGCACTTGTCTCCTACTAATAAAGCTATTCATGCAGCGGCTAGATTGAAGGCGAAGGAGATAGGGTATAAATTTGTATGGATCCGGAATGGCAGAGTTTTTATGCGGAAGAATGAAGAATCTGAATACGTAATTGTGAAAAATATGGACATTCTAAGCAAAATTATTTAAAAGGTTTTTTTTTATTTTTTTCTAACTTTTAGTTGCTTTTATATAGACTTAAATAAATAAAATACGATTCATTAAAGTTGTATTACCAAAATACTCGTGGCCTTAGAACAAAAACCCATAACTTCTATCGAGAGATACTTACAAATGACTATGATGTGATAGTCCTCACAGAAACGTGGTTAAATGCCTCTGTTTCGAGCAGTGAACTTTTCGATAAAAGATACATTGTTTATAGAAAAGATAGGGGTGACACTAACTGTCAACATAAAAAAGATGGCGGTGGAGTTATAGTCGCTATTTCTAAGCAAATAAATTCTAGACGTATGTTTGCCTGGGAGTCGGAGCTGGAAGACTTATGGGTCACAATTGAAATACCAGTGTCACATTCTATTCATAGAGTTGCTTTATGTGCAGTGTACTTACCACCTCCAGTAAGTCGCTCTGTGTTGGATAACTTTATAGAAAATTGTTATTCTGTTCTCGAACAGACAACAAATTATTGTTTAATAGGTGATTTTAATTTGGGGTGTGTTGATTGGAGCTTGTTTAATGATGTCACTGTGCAATATGTGGTTCCTAGTTTGTGTCAATCATTTGTTGAACTAATGCATGAAAAAGACTTAAAGCAACATAACTATGTAGTTAACAAATCTAATAGAATTCTTGATTTAGTATTGTCAAATTTGCCAACTTGCAACGTCCAAAAATCTCTTAACACTCTAAGTGTTATAGATCAGTTCCACCCTCCTTTGGATGTTGATATTTCTTTTATTAGAGATCCAAAACTTCTTTTCAACGGCCAGATGGTCAAATATAATTTTCATAAAGCAGATTATGTAAAAATTCATAAAGAGCTCAAACCATTAAAATGGACAGAGTTGTTCGAAGGAGCCAAAAACGTAAATGATAAGTTGAAAATATTTTATAACACATTAAATTCTATTATTGAAGAGCTTGTTCCTAAACAAAAAATAAAGAAAGCGCAATATCCACCATGGTTTGACCATAAATTAAAAAGTTGTCTAAAGGAAAAATTTAAAGTAAGACGTCGATATAAGAAGTACAGAAACCCCATGGACGAGTTTGAGTTAAAAATGTTAAGCTCCCGTTGCTCACATTTGGCTACTAGTTCCTACAACCAATATATGGCTAATATAGAGAATCAAATCAATGTGAATCCCAAACTCTTTTGGTCCTATATTAAATCTAAACGCGGTGGTGAAAGTTCCTACCCCATTTCTATGACTGATGGATCGGTAGTAGCCTCCGAAGGCAGCTTCTGTATATGTTGATAATGATATTAATACCGCTAGAAATTATACTCACTCTAATTATTTAATACAACAAGAAAAGAATAGTCAGTGTTTATCGTTACCTGTTATAGACTTTAACACTCTTCTGAACAGACTTAAGAGAATTGATGGAAATAAAGGAGCAGGCCCCGATGGCATCCCTCCTATATTTATTTTAAAATGCGCAGAGTATTTGGTTGCACCTCTCCTGATAATTTATAACATGTCGTTAAGTACTGGTACTTTTCCTATCGAGTGGAAAAAAGCTAATGTAGTCCCAATTCACAAGTCGGGAAGTGAAGACTTAATAAAAAACTATAGGCCTATCTCTATCCTTTCCACTATGGGAAAAGTGTTGGAGTCTCTTGTGTGTCCGTATGTTCAACGTCATTTTAAACAAGCTCTTAGCGACGCACAGCACGGATTTGTTCAGTCTAGGTCAACTAGCACGAATTTAATAGACCTATCTGAAAGTTTAGTGGAAGCACTTGACGCTAACAAGCAAGTGGACGTTGTGTATACGGACTTCAGTAAGGCCTTCGACCGGTTGTGTCCTGAAATCCTGTTAAAAAAACTATCGGCCTATGGCATCTCTAATGCCCTGCTAGAATGGATAAAATCTTATCTAGAGGATCGATCCTTTTATGTCGTTCTTAATGGGTTTAGCTCAGGTTCCCAAAGAATAACTTCTGGTGTACCTCAAGGTTCGCATTTGGGACCGATTTTATTTACTATATTTGTCAATGAGATTCCTAGCATCATGCGATTCTCTAAAACTTACATGTACGCAGATGACCTTAAGATTAGTAGAGTAATAGATACTATTCAGGACTCGCTCATGCTTCAAAGTGACCTTAACGAACTTGTCAGATGGTGTAAGCTCAACGGAATGGACCTTAATGCAGAGAAATGTTTTTATTTGCAATACGCGCGTAAACGCAATTTGATCTCGTACCAGTACTGTATTGGTTCAATGAAAATTAAAGAAGTTGATCAGGTGCGTGACTTAGGAGTCATATTTGACAAAAAACTCACGTTTATACCACAAATGGAAAATATAACAAAACGTTCTAGTAGGGTCCTAGGTTTCGTGTTGAGGAATATGAAGGGCTTGCGCAATCGCAAAACTAAAATGCTTCTATATAACACCCTAGTGCGAAGCATTTTGGAGTACTGCACCGTTGTATGGAGACCACACTACGCCACTCATACTCTCCAATTGGAGCGAGTACAAAAGAGGTTTATGCGACATCTAGTCTATTCCGAAAATATCCCTAAGAAAATACTGCCATCTTATAAAAAACAGCTAAATTATTTTAAAATGAATTCCTTAGAAGAACGTAGAACTGTTATAGATTTGATGTTCGTCTCCAAACTGTTCAACAATAGAATTGATTGTCCTCAATTGCTGGTCAGGTTTAAACTGCGCGTTCCAGGTAGATACCCTAGAAATAAAATAAACCTTTTTAGTGCACCTTTCCGTAAAACCGTATTTGGGTCTAATTCTCCTATTTCAAGACTTTGCAAGTTGGTAAATGAATTTAGTGGTAGTGCTGGACTCGATGTTTTATCTGTCTCACCTAACAGACTTCGGTCTGACATTACAAAATGTTTTACATAATATTATCTAAGTTAGTTATAAACTTTATGTCCATGTTGTTTGCGAATGATGTATTTACCTATAAGTGTTTGTTACGCTTGGAAATAATACTTGCGCATGTATTTCTTTTGTGTAAATGAATTGGTGTAAACAAATGTTGGTAAATCAATAAATAAATAAATAAATAAATACCCGTGTTCGTCACACAAATAAATGCCCTTACCGGGATTCGAACTATAAGAACTCTGTGGTAATGTGATTTGACTGGAGATCCTGGCCATATAAAAGAACTATTTTTTTTACTAACATTTTATAATACCTATGGTAAATGTCAACAGTGTCAGCGTACATTTGTATCAACTAACGTAAATCAAATAAAGATAATATTTAACATGAGTGGAGAGAGGGCTTTTGTAGGCTATCCCAAACAAGAAAATACAGAACAAAATACTTCCCACCACCTAGATCTGGTGCGAGTCTATACTGACAGAAATAGCTGCATCTTTATAGGATGCTCAATTACTCACCTCTCAAAGGTTAATAATTTTATAAGACTGAATTTGTTATGTAACCACTGATAAAACTAATTTATCAATTAGAAAAAGAGACTCGTGAATTAGTGACATTATAAACATTTTTAAATGGATCAACAAACAGTTGCTAAGAACAAGGAGTGACATAAGATAAAAGGTTTTCATAAATTAAAGAGGTTTAACTATAAACAGTCCTTAACATCCTCCCTTTATGGCAACCCTTAACGGACCATACCAATTGTCTTTGCTATGGATTCAATCCGTGGCTTATGCAATGCCTTGGTCAGAAAATCCGCCAGTTGGAACTCGCTGGGAACGTATTCTACGCATATTTCATCATCAGCGACGAGTTCTCTTACATAAAAATGTCTAATAGCAATATGCTTGGTTCTTCTGTGGAGTTCTGGGTTATGTGAGATCTTTATAGCTGCATCATTATCGACCTTTAGTTTAGGTATCTCTTTCAACTCAGTTATTTCACCGAAGAGTCTTTTGATCCAGATAATCTCTCTGGCTGCTTCACTTGCAGCTACCAGTTCGGCTTCGGTACTGGATATGGCAACACATATTTGTCGTCGACTCGCCCAAGATATGGCTCCTCCAGAGTATAAGCATAAAATACCAGACGTCGAGCGTCCGGTGTTTCGATCACCTCCATGATCGGAATCACTGTAACAATCCAGGATTCCAGCATTGCATCTCATTTTAAAAATTATTCCATAATCTGCAGTGCCCTTAATGTATCTTAGGATTCGTTTTAGCTTCTGGATGTCCTCTTTAGAAGGATTTTCTAGCGATCGAGATACTACGCTTACCGCATATGCTAAATCAGGTCTGGTTCCAACAGTTAAGTATGCAAGTGCTCCGACAGCTTCTCTATACGGAAATGAAGTAGGCTCTACCACCTCTTCATTTATATCTGGCACTCCATCTTTCTGTATAGGAGTTGTGACAGGTTTGCAGTTGCTCATACCGAAGCGATCTAACACTTTCAGAGCGTAGTGCTTCTGTGACACTTTTATGCCATCATGCTGGTGCTTTATTTCTAATCCTAGAAAATACGATGCATCTTTTATAGTGATTTTGAATCTTCTTTTCAATTCTCTCATAAATTTTTCGGAATCTTCCTGATTAGTTGCCGCAACCAAACCGTCATCTACATAGAGAGCAAGAATGATTTTTCTACACTCACGGTTTCGTATAAATAGGCAGGGGTCAGTATTACTTTGTTTAAATCCAATAGTCTTCAAATGATCCACCATGCATTTATTCCAGCACCGAGGTGCTTGCTTGAGGCCATATAGACTCCTCTTGAGTCTACACACCTTCTTTGATCCATCGGAGTAACCATCAGGTTGACTCATATAGATTTCTTCGTTCAGGGAACCATACAAGAAGGCGGTTGATACATCAAATTGGGTGAGTTTCAAACCTTCATTTGCAGCAACGCTTAAGACCGATCTAATTGTCGTCATCTTAGCAACTGGGCTGAAAGTCTCTTCATAGTCTATGCCCTTTTTCTGTGTATACCCTCTAGCAACTAGTCTGGCCTTGAATTTATCTAGCGAGCCATCTGCATTGGTTTTGATCTTGTATACCCATTTACAAGATATAGGTTTTCTGTCTTTTGGAAGATCAACCATTATCCAGGTTTTGTTCTCCTTTAAAGATTTCACCTCATTTTCCATTGCTTTGACCCACTGATCTTTATGCGGGCTAGAGATTGCTTCCTTGTAGGTTTTTGGTTCATTGATCTCATTAACAACATCTGCTGACATCATAACATAGTCTCCAAATCGATTCGGTGCTCGAATCTGACTTCTGTCCCGTAAAGTTATTCTTGTAGCTATGTCAGCTATGTCATCTACATTCCTTGGTGCCTCAGTATCATCCTCATCATCGTCATCCTCATCACCTAGAGCATCTTCAAAAAAAAGGTGATCCTGGCAATGATGCTTCTGAAGACGGTTGAAGTGATTCCATACATCTATCTTGGTTTCCTACTTCCTGACTCTCAACTTGATCTGGCGATGTGGCAGGCACAATCGAACTAGGCTCATCAGAGCTACTTGCAGTGCGATCCGAGCTGTTTTCGTTACGATCATCCCCCCTTGCATCACACATCGGTTTTGAAAGTGGAAAATAGATTTCTGCTGAGTGCTGTTCTTCTGAATCACCTAGGCCACACGGTGTAAGTACTGACTCATTAAATATAACGTCTCTTGACCTTGTTAGTTTTCCACGTTGACTCAATAAGCGGTAGCCTTCATCACCGTCATAACCAATCAAGACGCATTTTTCAGCCTTTTTAGACATTTTGACTCTTTTTTGTTGGGGAATATGAGCGTAACATTCACATCCAATTATTTTTAGGTGGCTAATTGCTGGTTTTTTCTTAAACCACAATTCAAATGGCGATTTACCATTTTCTGGAGTTGGGCCAGTTCTATTTAGAACGTACGCAGCAGTGTTAATCAATTCTGCCCATGTAGCGAGAGGTAATTCTTCATGAGCATGCATCATTGTGCGTGCAGCTTCGACTAAGGTTCTATTTTCACGTTCGCTGAGACCATTTTGTTGCGGTGTATAGGGCATCGTGAGCCTTTGTCTTATTCCAACTTCTCGTAGAATGCACTTTACATTCTCATTATCAAATTCACCTCCGTTATCACTCAGAAATTCTTTAACACAGTGTCCAGCCACTTTACATTCTTGTAACATATGTCGGAGCTTCAGGTGGACTTCCGATTTCTGTCGCATGAAATAAACGTGACGATACTTGCTGAAGTCGTCTTTGAACAGAACGAAGTAACGGAATTTATTGAAGGAAGGTGGAAAAGGTCCGCACACATCAGCGTGTATAATTTCTGCAGGTTCCTTAGCTCGTTCTCTCGTTCCAAATGTTTGCCGGTGTGTTTTTCCGTAAATACATCCGGTACACAATTCAGAATCTAGGCGAACTTTAATTCCTAGTTCCCGTTCAATAACTCCTTTGACATGTTTCTTATTCTGGTGGGCTAACCGTTCGTGGTAAAGTTGTAGAAGGTTATCTGCTGACAAGGCGTTCAGATCAGGAGTTGACTTTGTAATAGTCTCTACATTAAGCTTGTATAGTCCTCCGTTCTTGGCTCTTTTGCCAGTCAGTATCATGAGTCCATCAACTTTCAGCGAGCAGTGTTCCCTTTCAGACATGAAAACACTATTGTTTAGTCTGTCTTGAGTGGCCAGTACAGAGAATAGGTTTCGCATAATATCAGGTACGTACCATACATCACAGAGTCTTAATCTGGATTCCTTGCCATTAAGAATAGTTTTCAAGTCAACAGTACCTTTGCCAACAGCTTTGACAGTAGCTCCATTAGCAGTCGTCACTGTACGTGTTTCTTTAAAATGCTCGAAACTAGAGAAAAAATCGTTTCGGCACGTGACGTGCGACGTTGCTCCATTGTCTACGAACCAACTTGCTGTATCATAGTTAGTATGCATGGAGTTCACATGCGTAGTGACTGGCAGGAGCATTAAATTCAAATTGCTTGATGTCTGTTTATTCTCTGGCTTGGCTGGTTTCCCGTCAGCTTTCCATTTATGACACTGTTTGACCTTATGACCGACTTTTCCGCAGTACCCACATTTTTTCTTTGCTCTATTGATATTCTGTAGTGCTAGAGCTTCGGCGGGACCTCCAGTTTTGAATGAAACTGAACGCTCATACGCACACAGCTGCGTTGTCAGGTTTTCTATAGTTTTGTCTGTCTTTGACATCAGCAACCAGCTTGATTTGAAGGCACAATAGGATTCAGGTAGTGTATCTATAATTTTGCAAATTAATAAGATATCCGGTAACTCTGATTTCTCTATCTTCATTAGTTCACCTTTTAAATCTGACCAAATTGTTTTTATTTTGGATACATGAGTAGTGATGTCATGTGACGGATCTTTGCTATAATCGAAGAACTCCATACAAAGAGCGTAACTCTTGTCTTCAGACTTTCCATCGAATAAACAATGTAGTTCGTCCCAAACTTCTTTTGATGAGTTGAAACGCATGATTTTTTGAAGAGTTTCATCTGACATGTTTGCAGTGAGCAGTAGTAATGCGGAACTATCAATTTTGTTGTAATTATCGAGAGCTTTAGTATATTGTGAAATTTCTTCGGCATTTTTGTTGGTTGGGGTCACAGGTTTCTGGAGAGCACCGTTTACCGCATCCAATCCACCGGGCATACCTCGTAGTAGTAATGTTGCCTTAAATTTCCAAGTAAACCAGTTTTTTACACCTTCCAGGTGACCGATGTCAATTTTGCAACTCGATTGCATTTTGAATCTTCGTCTTCCCGGATGGTTTTTGAAACTTGGTATATCCCACACTCGATTATTTATAACTCTCACTCGATTTCTTACGCTCTGCTACCATGATAAAACTAATTTATCAATTAGAAAAAGAGACTCGTGAATTAGTGACATTATAAACATTTTTAAATGAATCAACAAACAGTTGCTAAGAACAAGGAGTGACATAAGATAAAAGGTTTTCATAAATTAAAGAGGTTTAACTATAAACAGTCCTTAACAACCACAACATATATTTACCTTCGGAGAGCCTAGTATGTCAAGAACATTTACAAGAAAACCATTGGATCACATTGAGAGAAGGCCCAGTCTACCATGATTTTGACGAAACACATACTTTGGATATAGTAAATATATTCAAGCAAGCTTTGAATTTCATACATTTTACAATATCGAGTGTAAATAACCCCATGTTTTAAAGAACACAGGAGCAGTATGCAAATGTATTATGTTTAAGTTGGTATTAGAGTATAGTGCGTTCAGTTTTTTTGTCATTACAAATATAAATGTTGTCTAATTTGATGAATGGTTTTTATTTGTAGTAGTCGCTAGAAGCAAATATCGTGACCAAGTGCACGTTAAAGTTATATTTCTGTAGTAGATAGAACATTCCAGAAGGCCGTATGGTGCTCCCACACATAGTTATAAATGTTATATAACATTAACTCTCCTTGTTCATCTTAACAATGTTACATTTATAACGCTATCCTTGTTACACTGTGTTATATAACATTTATAACAGCCAGTGTGGGAGCACCATAAAATAATTAACTACGATCAGAGTATAAAATAATTAGTGTATTTTTTTAATAATACTTATGCAACAAAACAATTCAGACTTAAATGAAAAACAGAAATACATTCTAACGGTACTGAGTGTACTCCAAAGTTACGTTTTAAAAAGCGAGCCTTTCCATGCTAATCTTTCCAGAAAGAATCCGACATCTATATTGAAAATCGCTCTATATAGAAAAAAACACGACAACACTGTACACTTGTTTATATTTTACAATTACAACGCAGGTTTTGAAAAAGTGTAATTTACTAGAGTAAATTACATAATTTTAAAAAATTACGCTTTAAACTTAAAAAAAGAACTTTTCTTAGCTAAATTTCTTATGAAAATAAATAATCCTTCAATATTTAAATAATAATACGTACAAACCTACTTCATACACAGAAGCCTTTCGGCGAAGGAGGTCAGTTTCTACTTGTGTCAGTTTCGCACCACGTCTTCTTACTTTACCGGATTCTTAGTTGGTTGGATTCTTCTTTGGTCGGTTTCTAAGCATGTCATTTTATTAGATTATCAAATTCTTATTTGATTATCAGAATCTTAATAGGTCTGTTATTTGACAACCTAACAAAATGACCTGATTAGAAACCGACCAAAGAAGAATCCAGCCAAGAATCCGGTAAAGTAAGAAACAGACGTGCTGTGAAACAGACACAAGTAGAATCTGAACTCCTTCCCCGAAAGGCACAAAAGGGTCAACACCATCAGTTAACACGCCATCTTAATGTATACCATTTTTTTTAGGAAATCTATAGCAGATATCTCTGTCACCGTGAGTTTCCTCCGCAACGACATTATTTTTTTATCGAAGTAAATGTCTTTACTGCTCCTATTTTTTGGAAACGGCCCAAATGCACTCCTCATAATTTTGCAGTCAAAATGACTGGCCTCTTGCATTATCAGCTTGCAGATAAAAAAAAAATTTGGTTTTTCACTGCCATGCAACTTTGAATTTAGTCTCCGATGGTAGCCTTCTGCTGAATTGGTCGTCCGGTGGATATCGTTAGAGCAACTCAAGAAATTGTGACTTTTTTTATACCATTGGTCAAGAAAATATTTTTTGAAAATATTACATTCTGTGGTATTTGGTGCTTCGCGTATTATAGCATCCCAAGCTTCTGGCATGAAGTTTGGTGGAAGTAAAACAAAATTCGCACACCATCGTGTTACCTTTCTTCCTTCAGGTGTTGACGTGACCTTTTTTTTATCAGCCCACTTCCACACAGCTCTATTGAAGTGGTAGTAGCACCCTGTGATCACGGCGTCCGGAAATACTGCTCGAGCAGCATTAAACTGTGCAATTTCATAGTCACATTTAAAACTACCAATGGAAATGCCAAGTTCATTTTTAATTAAATGAAACAAGCGTATGTACGTATCTTGCCTTTTGTTGGGCAACATTGCGAATATTATTGGAAATATATACACGCGTTTCTCGTCCGAACAATAGTCTAAATGAATGATGTACAGTTGAGAAAAGGGCTTTGGGGCAGATTTGAACGTACCGTTCCCGAAATAGGAACCATTTACTTTCGTTTCTATAATGGTTTTTGAAAGAAATGAACAAAAGATGATAATTTTGTCATCATCACCATCCTCTATCACGTGAAACTTGCTATCCATTCCTTTTGGCACTTTTACCTCGCTTAAATGTCTAAAGATAAGTTTATCAGTTTCCAGATATTTTTTACGCATTCTATATAAACTGCTTTTTACGGACATATATGGTGGAACATGCTGCGGAGAAATGTCGTGTTTCGTTTTTGCACTATCTCTTCGTAGACTGCTTGTACAGACTTTAAATTCTGGCAAACTTCTTCTCTGGCAGTTGCAATCATTTGTCGCACCTTTAATTTTGTTTTATCTGGACGACACATATGTAGGCTTTCACGCATAATTCTTTTTTGATCTCGATCTAAAGTTAATGACGCTGAACATTCCCATCTATTTGTGCATCTCCACCTTGAAGAATTTACATTCTCTGAACTTTTAGTGTACGTGTATTTATTGCCTACAACAAGCAAATCACGGCCTCTCTGAGATTTAGTAATATATAAATTCGACATTTTACTGTTGGAAGTTTTTGATTCAGCGACTGACTGAATTGACTTATGTGTGTCATTGAATCATAGATAAAATTAATGTCAATGTGCACTTCATATCTTCTTAAGTGCTATTTTCCAGCTAGTATGCGGCAGTTACAATTAGTATTTGCTGTTGTCACACTTGTCCTTAACCATAAAGATAACTTTGATGATAATGATGATGTACTATTAGGGCTGCTATGTAGTTGACGAGTTGGCACTGTGGTATAAATAGGAATGTTGACGAGTAAGCACTATGGACGAATTAGGAGTGTTGACGAATCGGCACTGTAGTCTAATTAGGAATATAACCAAGTTACTACAGTGGCCCACGTAAGAAAGCGGGCGAGATAAGAAAGTGACGATATAGGAATGCTGGCGAATCGGAACAGTAGACCAAATGCGAATGAGAACTACTTAAGAAGTTGCCGAAATGAAACTGA
This sequence comes from Eudonia lacustrata, assembly GCA_947562085.1. Taxonomy (NCBI): domain Eukaryota; kingdom Metazoa; phylum Arthropoda; class Insecta; order Lepidoptera; family Crambidae; genus Eudonia; species Eudonia lacustrata. The sequence continues at coordinate 6,879,704 of OX387328.1, forward strand.
GGCCGAAGCGGTCCTGAGCCTTTTGTATTTATTGAATTTTTATGTATGCTGTATTTTATTGTTATATTTAATTATGCTGTAAAATGGAAAAAAGGGAGGCTTTTGAACTGCAGTTGGACAATCAAGCAATTAAAAAAGAATTATAATAACCTACGATGACCTTTATTGAACAAATACTTAGACGTTCAAACAAAGGTACGTGTGTCTATCTGAATTCATGAAATATTACATAATAATAAGACAAAAACCACCTAAGCAACAGAAATTAGTAGTTCTTTAGTATTTTTAAGTTTAAAGTTTGACAATCACTGCTTCATTTTATACTGGTTAAGACCGGATGATTCTTATCCGATCCGACACTCATACGACACATCAAAGTCACCATTTTCGCTATCTGATTGGAGTTCCAGTTTTGTCAACTTAATGTTTTCTTTTTTCCTTAAATTGCTCTTGACATTTCTTGTTTTTATAAATTTATTTTTGTCTGATTGATTTTTTGTTTTTATATTTCCTCTCGTCTCTAAACTGTCTTTATTGTTAATTTTCTTTTTTTTCTCTGTGGTTGAAGACAATCCTTTATTTAAGTTTTGAAACTGTGACGTACTTGCACTACTTGATGGAATAGGTAAATCGGGCTGAACATTTCATGGAGCGTTTGACGTTTCTGGTGAATCCTTTTGGATGTTATGTATTTTGATACCAAAACAATGACAAAGTCCTCTTCATCATCATCATCTCAGCCAAAAGACATCCACTGCTGGACAAAGGCCTCCCCCAAGGATCTCCACAACGACCGGTTTTGTGCTGCTCGCATCCAGCGGCTTCCCGCGACCTTCACCAGATCGTCGGTCCACCTTGTTGGAGGCTTGCCCACACTGCGCTTTCCGGTACGCGGTCGCCACTCCAGGACTATCCCGCCCCAGCGGCCATCAGTCCTGCAAGCAATGTGCCCTGCCCACTGCCACTTGAGCTTAGAAACTCTTCGGGCTATGTCGGTTACCTTAGTTCTTCTGCGGATCTCCTCATTTCTGATTCGATCACGCAGAGAAACCCCGAGCATAGCCCTCTCCATTGCTCTTTGAGTGACCTTGAGCCTTTTTATGAGGCCCATAGTGAGCGACCACGTCTCAGTCCCGTATGTCATCACTGGCAACACACACTGGCCAAAGACTTTCGTCTTGAGACACTGCGGTATATCGGACGAGAAGATATTTCGTAGCTTACCGAACGCTGCCCAGCCTAATTGGATTTGACGATTGACCTCTTTGCTGAAGTTGGACCTACCTAGCTGGACCGTTTGTCCCAGGTAAACATAACCGTCCACAACTTCAAGGGCAGTCCCCAACTTTCAGAGGAGCGGGTACGACACGTGAGTTCGACATAACTTCTCTCTTCCACACCTAGTGCGCATTTCCACTGAAATTGTATGCTCTTCAATAGACGGTGCTACTGTATGAGAGTTAGGAGATGTCTTGATATTTGGACTTTTTCGTAACATATCTTGAGATACAGTTTGAGGTGACTGCGGAGGCTTCACAAAATGCTGTCTGTTTCTCCTTCCTATAAATCTATCTGACCTTCAACAGTATAAGACACATGACATAGACATAGGCTGATCACATTTAGACCTGTGCCTGTATCCATGGAGTATCTTGCATTTTCTTAAAATAGACTTTATCTCCTTCTTGTAGTTCTGGTAATGACTTAGTCTTTCTGTCATAGTACTCCTTCATTTTATTTTTAATTACTTCCTTAGTTTTTTCATATTCTTGAAATTTGACTGTTGGTTTTAAGTTTTTTGTGACTGTTGGTAATTGTGTTCTAAGTGAACGTGACATTAACAATTATGCTGGAGATGGTAGATTTCCTCTAGGTGTATTACTGAATTAAAGCAAAGCCAGATATGGATCTGTTCCTGACTCTCTTTACTGCCGACTCCACCCGGCCATTTGACCTTGGTATGTAGGGACTTGACGTATTATAATGTATTCCCAATTCAAAAATAAAATTCTTAAACTGCCGAATTAAATGGTGGTCCATTGTCAGAGAATAACTCAACTGGAATACCATGTCTGCTAAAAATACTTTTAAGACAAACAATTACTGCTTTAGCGTTAGTCACTGCCACTGACATTAATTCAATATAATTTGAGTAATTATCTTGTACTATGTCACGTCTCTAGTGCGTGAGCAAATAAGAATTAATAAATAAAAAATAATACTTTGAGATTTACAAATTTATTAGAGGGTCGTGAAGGTTGGCCAAGGTCACACTTAGTTCCGGTCCAGAAAACCACACTCCCCTGATTCTTCCCGAGTCATGTACGAAGGCGAAAGGCAGTCCTCCTCTTCTCTGCTCCAGCCACTGCAGACGGGCACCGGGAGTAGCTATGGGCGGGAGCCACGAAAGCCGGTGTCAACTATGAAGACTCCGGATATTGTTTCGGGTTAGTAACCCCGGTAGGTGTTCCTGGAACGCGAGGACGCATTTAGTACTTGAGCCACCTGAGCCAAGGAACAAGGGAACACTAGGTTCATGAGGCAACTAGACTACTGCTTTAGCGCTAGTAAGGCGAAAGGAAACTCAAGGCGGTTCTAATAAATTAAGAAGGCAGAAACGGTTACAAATGCTAGGCACATAGAAAAACTCGTGAAGAAAACACAGTCAGGTTATAGAAAGATGATCTAAGGCAAAGCAAACTACAATTACGTTACAGTGAAACCGTTAAAGCTTTAAATATTAAAGTGCACAATCATCTTATATTTTAACTACTATAATTCAATACTATTACACACCAAAATAAGCAGAAAACATTATTTGCACAACTTACCCAGTATGGGAACACTAAAACACTTAAAGGTTTATATTTATAGGAATCGAGTTTAAAACTGTTAGCGTACGTAAGTAAATGCAAGGCGCTCGCGCATCAGAGCGACGTGCGGTTGCTTCCAAGACAGTTTGAGTGTGAGCTAAAAACCGCGAGAGGGGAGCCGTTGGCCGGTCGGTGCGCGGTGCGCAGGCGCATTCCCCCCGTCTCACCCCGCGCCCGCAGTCCTCCGCTCGTCGTCGGAACGCTGTCCACCGTTGCAAGCGCTCAGGGCGATAATCATTTATTAAAATTAAATGTAAAATATGCGTTTTAGTAACGCTACGTTACATTACCCCCTTCTCTAGAAAAAGGATTTTGACTAGAGCAAAATCCGAATTATCCAAAAAAAAAAAAAAACCTAGTTCAAATTCGTTCGGCGGCCTACTATCTTCAAATCTTTAATATGCCACACACCAAGTTCACGGCCATTTAAGTCTTCTAAGACATATACCAATGGAGAGCGTTTTGCTTTAATTTTACACTTTTGGAACTTCGGCGCCAATTTTTTACTAAAGTAAGCATTTTTATCGCTCTGAAAATAACACCGTTTCCATACAATATTTCCAACCTCAAATGTAGCTTCTTTACGACGCAAGTTATAGTGTTGCGTATTTTTTACATGAGCATGCCAAAGGGAAGCTTGAACCTTGTTAAAGATGCTGGTCAGGTGACCAATATTTTCAGCATAGGTATCTCTCGGCAGAAAAATTAACTCAGGGTCATCATTTTCAATATAATGTGATCCACAAGTTACCAACTCTCTGCCATGAACTAGGAACGCTGGAGTAAATCCAGTGATTTCATTAACCGAATTATTTATTGCGAATTGTATTTGTGGTAGATTAAGATCCCAAGTTCTATGATCGTCATTAACGAAAGTCGAAACAGCCGTGACTATGGTTTTATTATATCTCTCAACCGTATTTATCTGAGGAGTATATCTGGGTGTAAAATTAACTCTAGGTATCTTATATTTTTTAAATAGTGTTGCGGAAACCCACAACACACACTATGCTACCGTTTAAAATTAGGTTACACCTTAAAATCTACAAAATCCACTCACAGTTCCATGCCGCTCCCGCCGTCCACGGGATCCATATGGTCCGATGGGGCCCGAATCCGGGTCCGGGTCTTCTCGGGTTCCCTAATCACACCCAACGGCTATCCCAAGTGCACTTTTCCCCCGAGGAAATACCTGTTTTCTCCAGCAGCAAAGACGCCGACATCCAGGCGAATTGTACTCCCGATGCGATTCGCTTACGACGTACACACACACAAAACACAGGTTGCACAATACACTTAATTAGAGTAATACGGCTCCAAATGCCCTTATTACTGCTTAAAATCTATTTAATTATCAACACACGATAACCTATGAACCAGCCATGACAGTTTTCCAGAAACAAGTGTACCAACAAAAAAAGAACAATTAGTGATGGGGCCATTATGCCACTAAATAAATTGAATCTCGATAATCGATTCCCAAATCGATCCGTCCATAATACAAATCAAAGTTTTATTTCCAACAAAAATAAATGCCTGTTTATTTGCAACAAATAGAATATCCAGTTCTCGGCTAATAAACTGAGCTCCGTTATCTAGTATAACAGTCTGAGGAATGCCATGAACTAGAAAAACTTCGTTTTCCAAATGTTTGCTAACCAGATCTGCTGTAGCTCTACGAAGTGGGAAAAATAAACAGTATTTGGAGAAACAGCACGTGACAACAAAAATATACTGGTTCTGCTTTCTTGTGTTGGGTAAGGGTCCAACCAAATCAATCGACAGAGCCTGAAATGGACGTACAATGTCCTTCGGCCTACCCATCTTTCCTAAGGTACCATGGGTAGGTTGTTTATATGCGAGGCATTTCTCGCATCTAGAAATAAACTCAACAACGTCAGAATGCATACTAGGCCAATAAAATCGAAGTGCCAAGCGCTTATATGTCTTGAACACGCCAAAATGCCCAGCAATAGGCTCCGAATGACATTTTTTCAAAATTTCATCCCGCTTTTCTTTAAAAATAACTTTCTTTAATTCGGAAGATAGCACGTTATTGCTCTTCATGTACCTGTAGAGGACATTATTTTCCACCCTGTAGTTAGGGAAACTAATTGGTGACTGTTGACATCCATTGAAAATTTTCAGGTACCAGTCATCATTAGTTGCTGGGGCATCAGCAAGAGGAATGGGACTGTCAATAATGTCAAGAGGCACACATCTTGAAAGGGCATCTGGAATGACATTGTCCTTACCCCGCCGATGTTTAATTTGAAAATTGAAGGCCGAGAGACGAACACCCCACCTAGCAAGACGGCCCGTTGGATTCGTTAGTGAAAGGAACCATTTGAGCGAAGAGTGATCGGTGTAGACTGTAAATGTTTTGTCTGATTCTAAGTAACATCGCCAGTGTTCAAGAGCGGTAAGCACAGCAAGAGCTTCCCGCTCTGTTGTACTGTAGTTCCGTTCAGGTTTACTTAAAGAGCGACTCATATATGCTATTGGATGTTCGACACCGTCAATAGTCTGGACCAACATTGCACCAATGCCAAATTTACTAGCGTCTGTATGCACTTCAAACTTTTGGTCAAAATTAGGGCAAGCTAGTACAGGTGCCTGAATTAACTTAGACTTAAGTTCAAGAAAAGACTTATCAGCTTCTGGAGACCATTGAAAAGGGGGACCATTGTTTTTGCTAGAAGTAAGTCTATGTCTAGTGGGCCCGCAATAGTACTAAATTGAGGAATGAAACGCCTATACCATGACGCGGTTCCTAAGAAACGTTTCACTTCTTTTCTACTCGAAGGGGTAGGGAAGCTTAGAATTGCTTCCACCTTTTCTGGATCTGTCCGCAAACCCTGAGCATCTACTAAATAACCCAGATAACGCAGAGAATTTCTAAAGAATTTACATTTTTTGAGCCCAACAGTGAGTTTGGCGGAGCGTAATTTTTCAAAAACTTGACGGAGTAATGTAACGTGTTCATCAAAAGTCTTACTTATGATAATAATGTCATCGAGATAGGCAAATACTTTGAGCTCAAATTCAGGGCCAAACAACAGATCCACTAGTCTTTGTTGTGTAGCTGGGGCGTTAGTAAGACCAAAGGCCTTAAACATTAACCTTAAACATGAAAGTGCCACGACCAGGAATATAAAAAGCTGTCTTTTCGCGATCTGCGTCCTGGATTAAAATTTGCCAGAAAGCTTTAAATAAATCTACGCTTGATAGGTACCTGGCATCCTTTAAATTGTCTAAAATTTCAGATACATAAGGCAGACTATACGTATCTTTTTAAGTAATTGAGTTAAGCTTCCGGCTATCTAAACAAAAACGCGGTTTTCCATCTTTCTTTCCTACTACTAGTACTGGTGAGGACCAAGGGCTTTCGCAAGGTTCAATAACATCGAGAGCAAGCATCTCATCAACTTGCTCGGTAACGATTTTCTTTTTTTCAGGTGACATCCGGTAATATCGTTGTCTGATTGGTTCTGCATCGCCTGTATTGATGTGATGCTTGATCAATTCAGTCCGACCTAGGCCTCGTCTCTCAAAAGAAATTTCATTAAATCTATCAACAACGCTGTTGGCAATTAATTAGCTTTTGAGAATCATTCAGATTAGCGAAGTCATATAAATGAATTTTACTAGAATCCGAAATTTCGGAAAGACCGGGGTCATCCGTGAACAAGTTTTCTTTCGAGGACAGATACCTAGGACATAAATTAAATATATTCCAAAAATCTATTCCCAAAATTAAAGTGGTATCGATAGTCGGTATGACGTACGCTTTTATAATAGAAAACTTATCTTCAAAAGACACAGGTAACAGAATATAACCAAGGGACGCTATCCTCTGACCACCAGCCGCAGTGACAGTTATCTTATCTTCCGTATATAACACAAAACCTAACCGCAGCAGGCGTTCGTGAGCATTGTTACCTAAAATAGTTACAGCAGATCCAGAATCGAGTAAACCGTACAAAGTTAAATCACTAGGGTTTTTAATATAAATTTTGACATAAGGGCGCGGATCTTCTTTAGGTTTAAGGTTCAAAATTGCAGAAACGGATGACTTGGAACAAAAATTTTTTACAGTCAACAACCAATCTTTCCAGTCCGCGCTTTCTCTGTAATTAATTGGTGGTCTTCTACAATTTTGAAAAACTAGTTTTTTGGTTTGCAGTTAGGGCAATCAGGGGTCCGAACCTCCTTTTTACCGCATTTAAAACAAAAAATCTTACGTTCTGCAGTGCAATCTCTCATAGAGTGTGTATCTGAACGGCAACGATGACAATAAGATTTCCTGATCTCAGAAATTCTTACTTCAGAAGACTGAATTTCGGAAGTCCTAAATCCCTGATTTTGAATAGGTTCGAACCGTTTCGACGAAGCAAACTGAGTGTTGCGTCCGTAAACAACATTTTGCTGATAATTACTTTTGCGCTTAGAAGACTGGTAACAAAATTTAGGAGCTAAAGTATACGAAGTTACGGCCGGAGGCTCTTTAAAGTTTTCAGAACGTCCCTTGATACATTCGTAATTTTTACAGATCTTCCTAAGATCATCGATAGTTTTTAAGTGAGAACTAGCCGCTATAATAGTTGAATAACAAGGTCGAATATTATGTAAAAGGATTTCAAGTTTAGCCTCTTCTTGTAGAGGTTTGCTCAAGCGAGAGAACATTCCCTCCATTATAGCCAGGTAGACAGTGATTCTCTCATCTTCGCCCTGCGTACGCTGGCGAATTTCAAGAGACATACGATAATCATAGTCCGGGAGATCAAAATCATCTTTAAGGCATACCATTAGAGCCTTCCAATCATTAATTTTATTTTTTATCCCACGAAACCAATGAAGCGCATCGCCAATAAATAAATCAGTTGCCGAACTTAGCATTTTACTTTCATAAATTCCCCTAGAACTCCGTAATTCTTCTAATTTTATAATAAAAGAACGTACACAAGTTTTACCGTCATACTTTAATTTCGACAGCTCTCCAAACATGCCACGGTCACAAGAAACGGAAATGTTTAAACCGGCTAGGTTATTTTTATCTATACCGTCATCTTCAGATGAGCTTGTGGAAGTTTTAGCTTCACTATTATTATTTCTCTTGGGGACGTCGCCAGCCGAACGGACGATCAGCCTGCGTTGTTGCGGGCCATTTCATCCTATTCCCCGTTCTCCCTTTTTTAGGGAGTTAAGGTTAGTCCAGCTTTCACGGCGCCCCGTCGAATCTTTTGGTCTCTTTGGTAAATCTTACAATCTGCTCCACCTTCAGATCCTTTAGGTCCTCTATGTGTAGTGTGTCCGACCCCCAGAGTTCCCATCTTATCGGTGAGTACATCGGGCATTCAGCTAGTAGGTGGAGGCTGGTCTCCTCGCTTTCCATACACTCCGGGCATATGGGGTCGGTTTTCACTCCTATCACTGTCAGATGTCTGTTCAGCCGACAATGTCCTGTTATGATTTCTATGACTAGCCTCATGTTCCCTCTTGAGAGTCCCATTAGTTTGCTGGTCTTTTTCTTATCCATGCCCTTGATGAAGATCTTCGACTGTCTCATACCATTCGAGGACCTCCATCTTTGGTTGGTTTCTGATGTGATACTGTGGCTGATTACTCCCTTGGTGATGTTGTGCGCTATTGGCAGCCGGGGTTCCGGTCCCACCAAGTTTTCCTCTGCTCCCATTCTGGCTAGTTCGTCGGCCTGTTCATTTCCCGTGTTTCCCTCATGTCCCGGGACCCACGCTAACGTCAGGTCTGTTCTTTCGGCCAGTCTCTTTAGTGATTCCTTGCATTCTTTGACGATTGCTGATGTCGTCTCTTCTCTACCTAGTGCTTTCAGCGCCGCCTGGCTGTCGCTATAGATAGCTATCCTTCCTGTAATAGTGAGGTGTTCGGCCATCTCAGCGCATGCCATTATTGCGTATATTTCCGCCTGGAAGACACTGGCGAATCTTCCTAACGGTATCGACTTGTTCAGCTCCGTCCCGTCTGCACATTTAATGTGCACGCCGGATCCAGAGAGCTTTGTCGACTCCTTTCTGGAGCCGTCTGTGTAGCAGGTGGTGCCATCTGTTTCAATGCTCCAGTTTCCTCTTGAACCTATGTGTATTCTGTATTTTTTGTCAAAAATCCTTTCCTTCCGTATTAAGTCGTTGTTGGAGAGGATCATTGACAGCCTATCTCCGTTTTGTTTGTCTATACTGGCGTGACCCTTGTCCGTGTAGTTCCCGGTCCATATGCCAGTGCTTCTTAGCTTGAACCATTGTTCTATGGCTCTTCTCTTGATTTCTAAGTCCAGAGGATTTAGCCCCAGTAGGATCTCGAGCGCGGCTGTAGGGGTTGTCCTCATCGCGCCCGTAGTCACTAGGGCCGCTAGCCTTTGGACTTTGTCTAACTCTGCTTTGTTTTTGCCCACTGCGGCTCTGTGCCACCATACGATGGCTCCGTGTAGGATTCTTGGCACGATTATTGCCCTGTATATCCACAGTGCCATCGCTGGTTTCATGCCCCAGGTTCTACCTATTATACTTTTACACTGCATCATTGCCATCTTTGCCTTGGAGCATGTGTTGCTTATATGGGTACTGAAGTTAAGCTTGCTATCCAGTGTCACCCCAAGATACTTGACTTCCTTGACTGTTTCCAGCTCCTGGTTGTCCAGTGTCACTGGTTCAGCCCGCCCTATCTTTCTTTTCTTTGTAAATAGAACTAGTTTGGTTTTTTCAGGGTTTAGGTTCAAACCTTTACTCCTGCACCACCCTAGAGCTGCTTTTAGGCCATTGTTCATAATATCACACATGACGCTGAGAACTTTACCTGTCACCAGGAGCACGCCGTCGTCGGAATACACCTGTGTGTATATGTGCATCCTGTTTATCTTGTTAACTAATTCGTCTATTAGCAGGCACCACAGCAATGGCGACAAACATCCCTCTTGAGGGAACCCTCTTTTCGCCACCACCGTACGTGTTGTTCCTGCTATCTCTGTGCGTATCAGTCGTTGTTTAAGCATGTTTTTAACCCACTTTGATACGTCTCTGTCTATTCCTTCGCGGTCAAGGGTAGCCTCTATTGATTCGGGGGTCGCTCTGTCGAATGCGCCCTCCACGTCAAAGAAGCAGCCCATTGCGTATTCTGTGTTGCTTATTGATCTTTGCACTCTTATCACCAGATTGTGGAGGGCCGTCTCGGTGGATTTGCCCTCCATGTATGCATGTTGATTTTGGTGTAGTGGAGACCCGCTTTTCTCTATTTGTTCTCTAATTATTCTATCCAGGATTTTCTCCAATGTCTTCAGTAGGAATGAGGAAAGGCTAATGCATCTGAAGGCTTTGGCTTCCTGGTAGGATGCTTTGCCAGGTTTCGGGATGAATACTGCCTTCACTTCCCTCCATTTACTCGGTATGTACTTAGTTCTGATGCTGCCATTGTACAGGGCCAGCAGGTCCTTACTTATATACTTCATAGCTGTCTGTAGCATTTTCGGGAAGATTTCATCCGGTCCCCCTGCCTTATATGTCTGGAAGGATCGGACGCTCCACAATAAATGTTCCTCAGTGATGATTGTCTTTGGCTCCCGGTCCACTGTGTGACCTGGGGTGTTCGGTATATCATCATCTTTGTATTCCTCGCTATCCGGGAAGTGCGTTTTCATCATCACTTCCAGTATCTTTTCCGGATCAGTTATAAGTTCTTCACCGTACTTGATGCTTTCTAGCCTCCGCGTGTTGGCTTTGGAGAACGTTTTTACCAGTCGCGCTGCTTCAGGGTATCTTTCAACTCCTGCGCAGAACGCCTTCCAGTTGTTCTTGTTCTCCTTTCTACATTCTTTCTTGTATAGGTTCCTTTCTTCTCTGTATATTTGCCAGCTCTCATCATCATTCTTCTTTAAAGCCTTGTTGAGAGCTCGCCTTGTCTTTTTTCTCTGTTTTCCCAGTGCCTTTGTCCACCAGGGTTGTCCTCTGTCTGGTCTTATCTCCCTCAGGGGACATGCTTTGTGGTAAGCTTCCCTTAGAGCTTCGTCCAGTCTATTGGCTTGCTTTTCTATTTCTATGGCATCTACTAGCGGGGTGTCATGTCCTGGGACCCACTTCTCCAGATGGTGTTGGTACGTGTCCCAGTTGGTTTTCCTCGCATTTCTTATCAGAATCTTTTCAGTCTTGGCTTCCAGACTGAAAGTGATCCGTCTATGATCTGACATAGAGTCGCTTTCATCTGTTTTCCAGTCCCTTATGTGTCGGCTTATCCTATCTGTGGCAATAGTGATGTCCAACACTTCTCGTCTTGTCCTGGTGACGAATGTGGGCGTGTTGCCTACATTCAATATCTCCAGGCCTGTTTCGCTTATGTATTCTAAAAGTAAGTCACCTTTTTTATTACAGTTTGTGCTACCCCATACCACATGGTGTGCGTTGGCATCGCACCCTAGAATAATAGGAATATTCTTACCTTGGTATTTTCTTACAGTTTCTTCCATTTCTCTCGATGGCGGCTCAAAATCCCCCTCGCTGGGCAGGTATGCGGAGATTAGGAGCACTCGTTCATCTTTTCCTGCATCTGTCTGTATTGTCACCACAACGCTTGCGAGGTCGCTGTAACAATCTGCTTTTATTAGTCCTAATGTTCTTATTCTGCTGCTGGCGTATATGCATGCTCTTGGGGTTGACTCACCATCTTCATGGTATATAATGTCTCTCCCCATAGAGCCGAGCCCTGTCACGCGCCCGTTTAGGACATATGGCTCTTGTAGCAGGGCTATGTCTATTGTCTCTTCCATCACGTATCTGCGAAGCTCTGTCATAGCTTCGATACAGTGATGAAGATTCAATTGAACTATCTTTATTTTTTGTGTTTGTTTTTGTGGTGTGTCACTGTGTGTGTTCATCTGTCAGTGTGTATGTGTGTGTCTGTCTGAGTGTATGTGTGTCTGTACCCTCCCTACTTGGACTCCGCCTCAGGTTTCGACCCCCCACACCAATGCGGTTGCAGCTGTGCTACGCTCGGTGGGGGTGTCCGGTCCTTCGGCCTCGTCGTCGTAGGGTGGGGGTGTGGTGTGTGGTGCTGTGGGGGCGACTCCGAGAGGCAGGGCCTCCGAGTTTCAGCGGCGCCCACCTTCGGGGTACCTAACTGTATCTCGCCTCCCCCGCCAATGGGCCGCTCCCTCTTGGTGTTTGGCGCCTGTTGTGTGCTGGTCGGGTTCGGGTTCAAGCCTCCCTGAGCCGACTCGCTACCTTCCGTCTGGCTCCCCCTAGTGGCTCCAGGCTGGTTGGTAGACCGGCTCTCGGCAGGCTCTTCCCCCCGTGCTTTAGCTTCACTAACATCAATAATAGTTAATCCCGAAAAAATATTGAAAAGTGATTCATAACTTTCTTTTACTTTGCCTAGTGAAGAGAGATCGTCTGCGTTTCTAGGTTTTGTTATTCTCTGAAGTCTATAATAAACATGATGCAAAAGAGACTTCGTTCTTTCAAAAAGTGAGTTCTCGTGACAAGTTTTAAGTAAATTTAGGTTTGCCTTAATCTTTTCTAATGTTTCTTGAGACCCTTTGACATCATCCTCTAATGATGATAAACAGATTCTATAGTTTCGTCCGATGAATAAAGTTGTGTCAAGTAACTAATGACGACGTAAACCCGCTACATTATCCGAAGGAGACTCCCCCCTTATGGCTACCTCATACATCAGTTCTGATTTTTGAAGCAATAAATATTTAATAGGTTTAGCCATAGTATTTTTTTTTTAAAACCGTATCTAGAGATTGTGTAAATAGCAAATTAAAGCAAAAAACGGAAAAAAAAATGCCCCGTCTCTTAAATTATTAACCTCATGTATATCCAGATAATATCCGTGACTAGGTATGTTGTGCAAAACAATAAATACATACAAAAATGGCCAAAACAATACCCGCTCTGTAACAATTTATCAACTATTTTATTCTAATAAAACGATACAAATTTAATAATTAATGAATGAAGATTAAAAAAATAAAAGAAATAAGATAAAACTAATTACCAGTTTAAATAAACAATTGGATTGCAAATATATTCATTCTCTTTTTAAAAGATAAAAATAATTTTAATAAAAAAATTATTAAATCTTCTTTCAAAAGATATCAATAAATTACAAAAACACAAATGTTGAAAAAATTTCCACGAGCAGGGTTTGAACCTGCACCCTTCTGACATACCGGGTCAGGTGCTCTTCCAATTGAGCTATCGTGGTTCTAACCAGCCCGCCGAAACTATTCAACACTATTTACTTTTTACTTTGAAAGCCAAAGGCGCCCATTCAATGTTAACAACTACCGTCATTAACATCAAATACTAAAGATCAGTTAAGAAGTAGGCAAGCTATTTATAAATGTTTATATAATTTTTTTTTTTTTTTTTTAACGCAAATTATGTGTGTTGCAAGTTATTTGTTCGCAACAAAATTTGCGTTAAAAAAAAAAAAATTATATAGATATCAATAAAATTAATTTAAAAAAAAAAGTATAATCTATTCAAGACAGCTTAATAACACTTACAATTTTAATAATAATCACTGTGGCACAAAACGAGATAGTTAATTTGTATCGTTTTCACACTTATCACAAACACACACCAAGAAAACCAACACCTGTACAAAGCAACCAAAGAAGCAAATCGAAACCAAGTGTGAATTACCTTAGACCACGTATAGGGGCGCCATTGTCACGTCTCTAGTGCGTGAGCAAATAAGAATTAATAAATAAAAAATAATACTTTGAGATTTACAAATTTATTAGAGGGTCGTGAAGGTTGGCCAAGGTCACACTTAGTTCCGGTCCAGAAAACCACACTCCCCTGATTCTTCCCGAGTCATGTACGAAGGCGAAAGGCAGTCCTCCTCTTCTCTGCTCCAGCCACTGCAGACGGGCACCGGGAGTAGCTATGGGCGGGAGCCACGAAAGCCGGTGTCAACTATGAAGACTCCGGATATTGTTTCGGGTTAGTAACCCCGGTAGGTGTTCCTGGAACGCGAGGACGCATTTAGTACTTGAGCCACCTGAGCCAAGGAACAAGGGAACACTAGGTTCATGAGGCAACTAGACTACTGCTTTAGCGCTAGTAAGGCGAAAGGAAACTCAAGGCGGTTCTAATAAATTAAGAAGGCAGAAACGGTTACAAATGCTAGGCACATAGAAAAACTCGTGAAGAAAACACAGTCAGGTTATAGAAAGATGATCTAAGGCAAAGCAAACTACAATTACGTTACAGTGAAACCGTTAAAGCTTTAAATATTAAAGTGCACAATCATCTTATATTTTAACTACTATAATTCAAAACTATTACACACCAAAATAAGCAGAAAACATTATTTGCACAACTTACCCAGTATGGGAACACTAAAACACTTAAAGGTTTATATTTATAGGAATCGAGTTTAAAACTGTTAGCGTACGTAAGTAAATGCAAGGCGCTCGCGCATCAGAGCAACGTGCGGTTGCTTCCAAGACAGTTTGAGTGTGAGCTAAAAACCGCGAGAGGGGAGCCGTTGGCCGGTCGGTGCGCGGTGCGCAGGCGCATTCCCCCCGTCTCACCCCGCGCCCGCAGTCCTCCGCTCGTCGTCGGAACGCTGTCCACCGTTGCAAGCGCTCAGGGCGATAATCATTTATTAAAATTAAATGTAAAATATGCGTTTTAGTAACGCTACGTTACAACTACTATGTATTTTTTCGATTTATAATGCATAAAACCAACATCAACTTTTTACCACGGAAGTAATGTAACATCATGTGGAAGAAGTGGTTCTGGAGCATTTGAACTTCTATGTGACAAGCAAATATGACACGACTGAACAATGTTTTTTATATCTGTTGACATAAATGGCCAAAATACATGTTCTCTAGCAAACGACCTTGACCTTTCAATTCCCAAATAACCACAGTGTCTTATTTTACATGAACTATGACATCATCATCTAATTTATCTGAATTTGTTTCAGAGAGTGCTGCTCATGTGACTACCTTTCTTGTAAACTACATATAGACTGTAGGGTTGTATTTTCAACATCATTCTTTGAAGACGTGTTGGAACCTTGACTAAGGATTTTTTAAACAATGTTATTAAAGCTGCATGATCTGTCTCTACAGTTACAGTTTGTCCAAATATAAATTGATGGAACTTGATGCAGACAAAAACTATTGAATAGAGTTATTTCTCTATCTGTTCCATTTTTTGTTGTGTATCTGTTAAAGTTTTTGAAGCATAATATACTGATTTTGTAACAACACCGCTCCGACATCACTCTTACTAGCCTCACTTTGTAGAACAATAGGATCATGAACATTAAAATTTGACAACACTGGGACTTGACATATTAATTGCTTCAGACCACAAAATGTTTTCTCATGATTGGCATAGAATTTTTGTCTCGACTGCCATATTTTTAAATTTTTACTTTTTATTTTCAAGTTCTAATTGCTGCACTGAAGTTAAATTAAATATTTATAAAATTTATAAACCACAGTGAAAAAATTAAACGCCCACCCGACCCAGCCACGAATCGAACCTGGGTCTTCCGCAATCCGGGCAGCTGCACTGACCGTTATGCTACCGGGAAGGCTGACGTGAGCGCTGAATTTTGTCACTGCTTTTTAATGCTTTTTGAGTGCTAATAGCGGCACAGCGCGCCATCTATCCAACGGTGATTGCAACCGATGGCTATGCAGATGAAATACCACAAATTTGATAACACAACGCTATAGTAAATTTTTACTTTTTATTTTCAAGTGCTAATTGCTATTCAATGTGCGGTCAAGAAAATGAAACCTAGTGATGTTTACGTACCTACGTTCGATCCAGACGATTGTGAGTTTACAGCGGCACAATGGTGCGACGAAATAGACCACCACCGGACACAGAATTCGTGGACAGATTACGAAACAAGGAATGTGGCGTTTACAAACATACGCGGTCGTGCTCGAAGATGGGCGTTGAAGTCCTATCCGCTTTGCAAGACCTGGGAGGAAGCTAGAGAACGCCTTTCAAGACAATTTGCGTCTACGAAGCGATTCCACGACCTATTCCAAGATATGGTGCAATACACAAGCGATCGGGCCTCGACATACGTGGAATATTCCACCAACAAGCTGGCGCTGCTCGACCGCCTGGAGACGAGTTGGAGTGAAGCTAACAAGATTGAAGTGGTCATATCAGGTATTTCTGACAATCAGGTACGTTCAGATTTATTAAAAAATACTCCAATCGATTTCTTAGCACTCGATAGACATCTTGGTACTTATCCTAAAATTAAAAATTATAAATGACCCCTTGATATTCATCCCTTGCCGAACGACTTTAAGCGTCGTCGACAGAGTTTGAGTGATCGTGACAAAAAATGTCACAATTGCGGTTTACCAAGTCATTATCAACGCAATTGCAAATTGGACAATCAATCTAAAAATGTTACAACAACTAATAATTCTCTCCCGCCTATTATGAATCAGTCGAATGATAAAATCATCAGACTCTGGTTACCATCTAGCACCAAAGTATTCGTCAAGACGAATCATACGAGCCCAAACTCGATGGGATTGTGTCGTTTAATTACCGAGTTCCTATGGCCATCTTCCAGCTCCATCATCAGACCCTGGTTACCATCTAGCATCAAAGTACTCGTCAAGATGAATCATACGGGCCCAAACTCGATGGGGTTGTGTCGTTTAATTACCGAGTTCCTATGGCCATCTTCCAGCTCCATCATCAGACTCTGGTTACCATCTAGCACCAAAGTATTCGTCAAGACGTTTCATACGAGCCCAAACTCGATGGGGTTGTGTCGTTTAATTACCGAATTCCTATGTCCATCTTCCAGCTCCATCATCAGACCCTGGTTACCATCTAGCACCAAAGTACTCGTCAAGACGAATCATACGAGCCCAAACTCGATGGGATTGTGTCGTTTAATTACCGAGTTCCTATGGCCATCTTCCAGCTCCATCATCAGACCCTGGTTACCATCTAGCATCAAAGTACTCGTCAAGATGAATCATACGGGCCCAAACTCGATGGGGTTGTGTCGTTTAATTACCGAGTTCCTATGGCCATCTTCCAGCTCCATCATCAGACCCTGGTTACCATCTAGCACCAAAGTATTCGTCAAGACGAATCATACGAGCCCAAACTCGATGGGGTTGTGTCGTTTAATTACCGAATTCCTATGGCTATCTTCCAGCTCCATCATCAGACCCTGGTTACCATCTAGCACCAAAGTACTCGTCTAGATGAATCATACGGGCCCAAACTCGAAAGGGTTGTGTCGTTTAATTACCGAGTTCCTATGGCCATCTTCCAGCTCCATCATCAGACCCTGGTTACCATCTAGCATCAAAGTACTCGTCAAGATGAATCATACGGGCCCAAACTCGATGGGGTTGTGTCGTTTAATTACCGAGTTCCTATGGCCATCTTCCAGCTCCATCATTAGACTCTGGTTACCATCTAGCACTAAAGTATTCGTCAAGACGAATCATACGAGCCCAAACTCGATGGGGTTGTGTCGTTTAATTACCGAATTCCTATGTCCATCTTCCAGCTCCATCATCAGACCCTGGTTACCACCTAGCACCAAAGTACTCGTCAAGACGAATCATACGAGCCCAAACTCGATGGGATTGTGTCGTTTAATTACCGAGTTCCTATGGCCATCTTCCAGCTCCATCATCAGACCCTGGTTACCATCAAGCATCAAAGTACTCGTCAAGATGAATCATACGGGCCCAAACTCGATGGGGTTGTGTCGTTTAATTAGTTTCTATGGCCACTTTTCAGTTCCATCATCAGATCAGCTTCATTGGGTCACTCATCTAATCTATCTAATCAAAGACAGAATCCACATTCATAACAAACGGAACGAACAAACGAATGAACTCATTTTCCTGAGTTCCTATAACCATCTTCCAGCTCTATCATCAGACCCTGGTTACCATCTAGCAACAAAGTACTCTTCAAGACGAATCATACGAGCCCAAACTCGATGGGGTTGTGTCGTTTAATTACGGAGTTTCTATGGCCATCTTCCAGCTCCATCATCAGACCCTGGTTACCATCTAGCATCAAAGTACTCGTCAAGATGAATCATACGAACCCAAACTCGATGGGGTTGTGTCGTTTAATTACCGAGTTCCTATGGCCATCTTCCAGCTCCATCATCAGACCCTGAATACCATCTAGTACCAAAGGACTCGTCAAGACGGATCAAACGAGTCCAAACTCGATGGGTTTGTATCGTTTAACTACCGAGTTCCTATGGCCACCTTCCGGTTCCATCATCAGACCCTGGTTACCATCTAGCAACAAAGTACTCATCAAGACGAATCATACGAGCCCAAACTCGATGGGGTTGTGTCGTTTAACTACCGAGTTCCTATGGCCACCTTCCGGTTCCATCATCAGACCCTGGTTACCATCTAGAAACAAAGTACTCATCAAGACGAATCATACGAGCCCAAACTCGATGGGGTTGTGTCGTTTAACTACCGAGTTCCCATGGCCACCTTCCGGTTCCATCATCAGATCAGCTCCATGTCATAATAATTTTGCATTGGCGTCCGATTCACACATGCATAAAAAATTTCATCTCAATCGTTAACCGGGAAGTGGATCAAATTTAACTTGCCAGATTTAATTACAGACGAACAAACAACGGGGCAGGTGAAACTAAATAAAAGCTTGTATTGTAAAATAACACAAATTCACTCTATTCTACTGGGTTCTCTCTCTGTCACACGCAGAACGCGACGTTGCCGCTTTGTGTTCAAGTACCTATTCGTCCATTTTGGCTCCGGATCAACTTAGTCTAAGTAAATGTCGCATATAAGTTAAATATATTCTGGATCTAAGAAATCATATTCAGTATGATTTTTTCGAACGTTGCTGGATCAACAAATATATATCGTCGCTGTAGAATGATAACCTCGTATGTCAAAAAAGCATATTTCTTTTATTTTTGTAAAAATCAAATGAAAACCACGTATTTTATAATACCGCAAAACAGTGTACCCAATATATGACTACTAGTGCCATCTATGGAGTAAAACGAAAACCTCTTACTTATTACTCGTCGGCCATCTTGTCGTCAGAAGTGAGATAACCTCGTAAAAAGTGCATGGTTCGGGCATTGCTCTATACTTTTGAGATTTTTGTGAAAAATTGTGAATAAATCGATGTGAAGTAAGTTTATTTCTATTCTTTATATTCCTAAATACGTTCTGGTTGTATTTTTATAACTAGGGAGTTGTTGTTTAGCAATAAATATGCATTCGTTTATTTGGCGGGATCATTGCAAGGAAACCCTCGTATGTCCCCGGTAAAGCAAACCACTTTGGAAACATACTAGGTTTTCACATAAGATATTAACGGCTCTAAATCATCAAAATATTTACTGCAACAGTGAAAATAAAGTGGAATCTTAGGGTATCTCAGTTTATTTATAATAACGGATGCAAGTATTAGGTTAGTATTGATTTGACAGCAATAAGTTAAAAGTCACACATGAAAACTTCGTATAGTTGTAAATTTAAACGACATACGAGGTTTTCATTTCATGATTGTTAACGGTTTTATCAGGTAGTCAGAGATATTCTGGAAATTCAGAACATCCACGTTTCACTAATAGCATCGATGCTCTATCCAGTGTGACGGGTAGGTAGTGAGCCCGTCGCCACCTTTTTAATGGAAGGTGATTTTACGGCTTTTCTTTAAAATTTAATTGATAATTATACTTTTTTCAGGCAAAATGTTCAGTAGAGGGAGAAAATTAGTGGCAGCGTGTCTTAAGAACGATTCGCCACCAGAAGACTTAATCACCCTTGCTGACTTAGAAGAATCTCCGTCTTTATTAAAGTCAGATCTATATATTGATAGACTGGCAGAATGGTCTGCAATGATGTCTTCAGAACAGACACTGGAAAATCTTCCATCTACAGAAAATTCTGATCCTGAAAAAGATGAAACAATCACATTATCCGAAATTCCATCATCGGCACCGTCTACTTCTGCTATGGAAAATAATGAAAACGCTGAAAATCTCAATTTGCAGGTTTTAGAGGCGGAAAATGATACAGATTTCAGCAGCGACGACTCAGTGCAAGATCCAAATTTTCAGCCAAATGATAGTCCTGAAATCTTGAGTGAAATATCCAATCATCAACGAAAAAGAGCTAAACGAGGACGAAGTGATAAATCTCAATGGAAGTATGAGCAACAAAAAAACAAACGAATGAAAGGTGAGGGATATCTGGGAAGAAGAAAAAATGAAGAGGGAAAAATTGTCTACGATGTCCAAAAGGCGGCAAAAGAAATGAAACCACGGTGTGAACATAACAACAACGCTAAATATTTTGAATGCTGTAAACTCTCAGACGATTCGAGATTACAGATTTTCGAGCATTTTTGGCAACTTAATAGGGAAGCAAAGCGTTGCTTCGTGTCTTCACTTGTATTGAAAAGCGGTACTTTGCAAAAAAAAACGGAAACCTCTGACTCCCGCAGAATTTATTCGTATAAGTATAATCTTAAAGATAAAGGGGCAACATTTAGAGTCTGTAAAAATATGTTTTTAAACACAATAAAAATCGGTGAGTGGTCTGTTCACAACTGGGTTGAAAACACTGTGGCAAGGAATACAGTACCCATTCCAGACAGAAACAACAGAGGACAAGCAAATAATTTGAAAAAAGAATTACTGAGAGAGTTTTTCCATTCCTTGCCGAAGCTTGAGTCACACTATTGCAGAAAGAGTTCAACAAAACTCTACTTAGAACCTTATTGGCAATCTAAATCAGCACTATAAGGGATGCAAATAAAACTTCGAAAGTATGTTGCCAAAAACGATAGAAGGGTGCGAACAGCAAATGGGATACTCAACTGATTTTTGAGTGACTGCCAAAAAATAATATTAAAATTGATGTGCACACCCTCAACTACAAATAAAATTTATTTAATTTACTAAAGCCATAAGAGATGTCGCTAGTAGTATATTAATATAGTGATCGTGACAAATAATGACACACTTATTTGAGATGCGACAATAGTTGACTGGTAGAAATATACACTTAAAATAAGTCCCTGAACCAAAATGTAAAACAAACCAAATGATAATATTTACAAATAAATATAAAAAATATAAAATATCCTAAATAATTAAAACATTGCTATGTACCTAAGGGAAACAAGGAATGCGTCGCCTACAAGCACTTTTTAATGAATATTTAAAATATACAGTAGACCAAAACAAATCTCATCTCAGTGCCTCAAGGTATACATTTTGGGAAGTATTTGAGAGCCAGAATTTGTCCTTATTTCGTCCAAAAAAGGACCAGTGTGACACTTGTTGTGGTCATAAGGCTGGAAATGTTAGTGATACAGAGTATCAACTACATTTAATTCGGAAAACGGAAGCACAAAGCCAGAAAGAGAAAGACAAAGCAAAAAATGATGCTTCTATTGCTGTATTTACTATAATTTCGCGTTTTTTTGTTTTGTGGAATGACATTTACTACCTGCAAGTAGAGGGTGTTGCCATGGGTTCCCCTGTTTTACCCGTCGTTGCGGATATCTTTATGGAAGACTTCCAGGAGAGTGCCCTGAGCACAGCACCGGTAACCCCTAGGTTCTACAAGCGGTACGTAGATGACACTTTCACTATTCTACCAACTGATAAAGTATCTGCTTTTCTAGATCATCTTAACTCTATACATCCAAAAATACAATTCACAATGGAGTTAGAGGCAGATAGTAAGTTAGCTTTCTTGGATATTTTAATCATCAGGAATCCGGACCATAGTTTGAGTCACACTGTGCACTGTAAAGTAACCCATACAGATAAGTACCTCAATGGTGATTCTCACCACCATCCTAGACAGTTGGCTACTGTAGGGAAATCTTTGTTTGAGAGAGCACGCGGCATCTGTGACAACTAAAAGTACCACGGCTTTGCCACAGAAAACGCAATAAACCAACCACAGTCGAGCGCCAACCTGCTGTACTTCCATATATGAAAGGTGTCACTGACAAGATTGGACATATCTTAAAGCGAGCTTCAATCAACACTTACCTCAAGCCGCCGAAGAAGATCAACCATTTTTACGACCTGTCAAGTACAACATACCCCTTCAAGATGCAGGCGTGTACAAACTGGACTGCGACTGTGGGCTTTCTTATATCGAGCAAACAAAGAGAAGTGTAGGAACCCGCGTTAAAGAACATATAGCCGACGTCAAGCATAGGCGCGAAAATAAGTCTGACGTATGCGAACACTCCCTAGAGGGGCCCAACCATTACATCAGATTTGATAAACCACAAATACTCGTTAGAGAACAACGATTCATCCCTAGGATGATGCGCAAGGCTATAAAATTAAAAACATCCTAATTTTAATAGAGAAGATGGTTGGAATCTGCCACTAGCCTGGGATCCCAACATACAAAATATTAAATCCAAGCCCCAACACCATACTGCTAGACCAAAAGATACTGTAAGCTCTTTCTGCGTAAAACGCAACGCACCTGATGAAATTTAAATGAGGGTATACAAGCTACCAACTAATTATGAGATGACCAACACCTCAGTCTCCCTGTGACTACGGACCCTGCAAAGGGTCCGAAACGTCAGGATAAACATTAAATAAGTAATGTGTAAAATAAACGCGAGTAGATCCGTAAAAGTTGTTTCTAATTGAATATATTACTAAATGACAACCTCCGTGGCCCAGTGGTGTACATAGTGGACTACTGACCTCCGGGTTGTGGGTTCGATTCCCACAGAAGACAAACATTTATTTGATGAACTTACCTAAGTTCATCACATAAATGTTGTTTGCCTTCGGTCTAAGTGTGTTTGTTTGTATGTATTATAAGTTTGTTTACAAAAAAAGTATAAGTATATGTATTTAATATCCGTCGTCTAGTATCCATAGCACAAGCTTTGCTTAGTTTGGAACTAGATGACGCTGAATGTAGTCTAAAGATTTTATTATATAAGTAGTTTATGTTATTATTGTTTTAATACATTATAT
The DNA here is from genome assembly GCA_947562085.1 of Eudonia lacustrata. Classification (NCBI taxonomy): domain Eukaryota; kingdom Metazoa; phylum Arthropoda; class Insecta; order Lepidoptera; family Crambidae; genus Eudonia; species Eudonia lacustrata. Next base: position 6,902,626 of record OX387328.1, read on the forward strand.
CATTATTTCATTATATTATAAAAAGTCAGTTTACATAAGAAATTCAGCAGAAATGAAAATCAATTAATTTGTGCATAGTTTTGTTTTATTAAAAACGGATTCTAGGTAAAACATCAACATTCGATAATCCTTTCATATTTCTTTATTTAATAACTTTTGTAACTTACCCATGTAAACTGACTTTTTGAACAGATTCTGAATGATATCGTAATAAATAAATCCTTTTTATAACATCTCACCTGTGTCCCACTTTTAAACCATTATTCTAACCGAGTTCTCGAACTTATCGATACATGCATATCGACAATGTCGCAGCCACGGCAGACGCAACTTGTCAATGTAGCTACCTCACCCCCCGCAAAAAATGACAGACAAATCTGTATCGGGAATAAACGCTATGGCTACTCCCCTCCGGTCCGCCGGAGGCCCGTGTTGCTCTATGGACACCAACTATAAATGATCACGTTTAACATCGTAATAACAAAAACATCTTTTAATTTTATTTTATGTTTGGGACATTCAAACCTTTATTCAAATGGGCTAACAATTAATATGTTTGTGAACGTTCTAATGGTAAACAAAACACTACACAACACAAAAGGGTCGATTTCAAACGAACCGTAAAAACTGTTAATTTTGAATATAGGAAATAATATTATTGATATTGACATGGTGTTCATTTTATTGTATTGTTACATAAAATCTTTAAATGGAACAGCTTTCAATATCTTGATATTACAAATATAAAAATTGAAATAAAATTAAAACTATGTATAATGTCATTCGTGATATCGGTCTTTTTCGTGAAATTTCAATAAAAAAATCAAATCCAAATTAATTAAGTGGTGAAATTATAGTTTTGTTTTATTAGGGTAAACATTAACAACCATAAAGTTAATTAATACATATAATTTTATTAAATCACAAAGAAAAACACGATTTCCTGGCTTTTTCATCCGCGCTCTTACTTTTTCCGTCATTAGTGTAACACGAATCATATATTCCATAAAAAAAAATCCTAAGTGTTCCACCGCCTCCCGCTTCTCCACTACGCAACAAGGGGCCTCAGTGACTCGTGAATGTGCGGCGATAGCAGACGTGCGCTTCGTTAATCCGGTAAGAAATCTTTTTAAAATTCAATTTCATTACTTCAATGCAAAATGTATTCATTCGTGTTTAGTAAAGTGTATGCAATAGTATTTATTCAATAGTTTTATGATAATGTGTGTAGAGTAGCTGATAGACAACACGGATTATTAAAACTATTATTCTTACTATTTCTAGAATATTCTATGATGAAATAATTGAATATCTGAGAAAATTTCATTCGTGTCGCTTCATTAGTGTCGATTTTAAAGTTACACTAATGATATACAATTTCACACGAATGATAATGGTTACTTTATATTTGGTTATGTAAATAAAATGTGTGCTTAGGTTATCTAATGTGTAGATTATCACGATTTAATACTACTAGTAGTACCAGGCCCCCACTCGATCATACCTACAGCACTAAGCGACACATTTTTGCGTGTATCGGCACGAAAGGCAGAATGAGTAAGCTATATTTAGTCAGTAGGCATTTTCGTTTTCCTAGGAGTAATGCAGCTGTTATCTACTAAATCTTAACTTGTATATAATATTATGTGGTAGTATTTAAAAGGGGTGTGTGTGTGCAAGCGAGTGTGTAATGTGTGTCTCTGGATGTGTGTACACGTCACGAAAACGAACGCTCAAGCATGTCGCTTGAGCGTGCGTTTACATGTATGTGTACCTATTTATTTTGATTTGTGCACATTATTGTTATAGGATAAAATGGCAAAAGGAAAAAAAAATGAAGAAGAGCTGGAAAAAAGAGGGGTGGCACGTAGAGAAAGATATAAAAAATTAAAAAATGATCCCGAGAGATATGCTTTAGAAAAAGAAAAAAAAAGGGAAGCGTATTTAAAACGAAAAAGTGAAAAAAAAGTCAAGAGCATCAAAGATATGTCCCCAAGGGAACAAAGAGTACAAAGGAAGCGATGGAAGGAAAATTCGAAACGATACTTGCAAAAAAAAGTAAAAGAGCGGCAAGTTAGTGAAATCAATATTAATAATTTGCAAACAGCTGAAAGTAGCATGGAAATGCGTAGCTGTTTGAGTGATCCTTTGAGTGAGAATATAATAAAAACAGGCTATCGTAATAGAGACGCAAAATTCTTTCAAAATAAAATAAAATTATTAAGACTCAAACATGCTAAGGAAAAAAAAGAGATGTCACTTTTAATTAATAAATATAAAACTAGATGCCAAATTTTGACCAGAATAAATAAAAAAAATAACCAGAAACTGCAAAACCAAAAGGAAAAAGAAAACGATGAAAACAAAGTTACACTACCTAGTTCATCGTCAACTTCTTCAGATTTTATTAAAAAAAGAACCGCTGAACAGAGAAAAATAAAGAATGCAGACAAAATTAAAGGCAGATCTAATTTAGACCTTCGTAAAAAGTGTATAAATGATAGGTTTCTACGAGAAATTAAGAAAGCTAATACCAATGTCAATAAATTAGTTGAAGAGTATTATGAAGACGATATTAATAGTCGTATTAGCGCTGGAAAAAAACAATGTGTAAAAAGATATGGAATTCAGAAACAGTAACGGTATTTGCTGGACTCAATAAAGAAATTGCACAATAAGTTTCTTGAAGAAAATCCTAAGATAAAAATTAGTTATGTAACTTTCTCAAGACTGCGACCATTTTGGGTATATCTGCCTCGAGACGATAGGGAAACATGTGCATGTGCGGCGCATACAAACATTGACCTGATTATCCATACTTTAAGGAAAAATAAAATTATAGAATTGAAGAATTATCAAGAAATGTTAGAAGTACTGTGCTGCTCTAAATATTCTGAAAAATGTGTTAGCCGCGAATGTAATGTCTGTAAGAATAGAACCATACCATACAAAGAATTTAATAACCAGGAACAAATTGAGTATCATGAATGGGCTAGGGCTAAAAAACAGGTGGGAAGTAAAAATATAAACATAGTGAAGAAATTTTCTCGAAAAATAATGCCTAGAGACCTGATACACAAATTAGAACAGTCTTTGCCGAAGTTTCTTGTTCATACTGGAAATATACTTAATCAATACCAAACTATTACTAAATTAAAAGAATCGCTTAACCACAATGAAACTTTACTACACATGGATTTCTCCGAAAATTACAGTTACAAGTTTGCTGAAGAGATACAAAGTTTACACTTCAGCGGCAGTCGAGGACAGGTGTCTCTTCATACTGTTGTGGCTTACCTAAAGGAAGGAAGAGACAATGTTCATTATTCTCTATGCACAGTGAGCGAATGTACTCGTCACGATGCACCAGCAGTTTGGGCACACGTAGAGAAAGCCTTACAGTTTATAATTAAAAAATGTCCGTACATTACCACTGTCCACATTCTTACAGATAGCCCTACCAGTCAATATAGAAATAAACACATATTTTACATGATAACTCAGCTTCGCAATAACTAAATAAATAAAATAAATAAAATAAAATAAATATTTAGAGTCTGTAACCTGGAATTATCAAGAAAGTGGCCATGGGAAAGGTGCACCTGATGGCATTGGTGCGGTGGTGAAGAGAACAGCAGATTACCAGGTTAAATGTGGGCGCGACGTTGGAGATTTTACAAAATTTCTTGAAGTTGTTAGAGAAAATGTTAAAAACGTCGAAGTAATAGCAGTAAAAGAACACGAAATAATAGAAAAAGAAATTCTGCTTCCTAAAGATATTTCGCCGTTCAAGGGTACCATGTCAGTACACCAGGTAATCTGGAATACTAAATCCGAATTTCTTGAATTTAGGAAATTAAGTTGTTTTCAATGTGTCAATAAAATCTGCGATCATGGAAATAAACATATGCAATTGCATAAAATCTATAGAAGCGCCACCGCATCAGATGTCGAAAATGTAAAAATTATTCCGCCAAGCAAGCAAATTAAAGTTTTAAACGAAATACCGGTTCAATTTCTCAACGTGTGCACCAATAACGCATCTACTTCAGGACTACGTAATATACGTATAAGTAAAACAGCTGTAAAACTTGCAAAAGTAAAAAAGCACTGGATAAATCAGACATTCGTAAACTCCCAATTGAAGGTGCCTGGACATGAAGAAGAATTCCTTCGCTTTATTAATCAGAAGAAATAAAGAAAAAACTTAATATTAATTCTGGTGCTTCAACACTGTAGTTACATTTTGAGGTGCAGCATTTCATAATGTTAACAAGCAATAATTGGAGACTAAAAGAACTAAGGTGCGCTTTACAAAATGTAACATTGATGGGGATGCATCAATATAGGATAAGAAAGAAACTATTGTGATAATTAAAGTTAAGACTGATACATAATAATCATTTAAATCAATCAGAAGAAAGGCTATAATTTTTAAGAAAATTTTATTAATATTTGTAGGTATCATTTGTTACTATGATAAGTTAAATAGTAAAAAAGTTGCATTATCATTTAATTACTAACTAAAAAAGGTTATTTTATAATTAAACTATTGTTGTTAATCAATCATTATTAAAATAATAAAAAAGGATCCAAAGATAATTAAAGACAAGTACATAATTTATAATTTTTGTTTACCAGTAGAATAAGTTTTAACTGATTATTTATCAACGGTGAATGAAACTAAGGTAGTGTGATTCCAAAGATAATTATAGAAAACACATAATTTGTAATTTGTATTTTTGTTTATTAGTAGAATAAGTTAACTGATTTTATCAACAGTTTATTAAAGGTGTATTTCAAATTATATTATTTTTATTTATGTAATTATAAAGTACGCAAGCATATCATATTCATTGGTACACGTGCAGTGTAAACTCAAAATGGGCTTTCATTTGTGTCCCGTACATCTCATTCGTAAATCAGGGCATTTCATTTGTATCACCACTAGAATCATTAGTGTCGTCTCTATTTTGAATTACTTCACATATATCCAGTGGCGCAGTACGTTTTTACAAATTACGGTAATATTTTAATTACATTAAACATTTGGGACCGTCGGATACCAAAAAAACGGCGTTTTACGAAAATCTATAAAAATGTGTCATATTAATTCCATTCGTGAAATCGACCCAAAAGCGTCTTTGTCGCAAAGAAAGGAAGAAAGTAATTGTCTTTCGGATAGTCTTCACACCAAAACTGAGGAGCTAGAGCTCGACTCAACGTTTGAATTACAGTAAGTATCTTGAAAACAAAGAATTAGGTACACCAAAACACAAACGTAAGTACGTCGTTGCGAAATAGCGAAAAGTAAAACTGAATGTAACGGCCATTTTGATGTCGATGTCAACAGAGTACGTTTAGGAACAATAAGAATTCCATGTCACAAAATTGGTTTTATCTTTTTATCAAACTATGATGTTTTAGGGAAAATAAGTTGTGTGTTTTTAGAAAAATAAATATTTACAAATAATTATTTAAATAAAATAACTTCCTGGAGTGTTATTACACGAGTACGACAAAGTTTATTGTTAAGTAAAGTAGATGGCGCCAGTTTCTTTGAAATTAAAGCTCGATGTATGGAACTGTCCTCCCCCGGTCACGGCTGTCACTCGCACCGCGGGAACCGTGTGTGGATCGTTGTGCTGGATGGATACCGAACATAAAGTATAATAATACTACGGAAATAGAGAGACCTCTTGCGGAATTTTTTTACCAACCGATTTGAAACAGCGCCTCTACATATTTGCACCCGAAACTAATTTTATATACAACGTGTATCAGACAGGTTCAGCCATAATCCAGGGTTTCAAATTATCCCTAGTATAGACCCTTTCTATAAATACCCTAGTAAGATAAGCGCAATTTAATTTGGTTTTGCATTTACAAACAAAGTTAAACTGACGTTAATTCAAAATCAAAACAAGCTAAACCCATCACTAGCAGGGTCATGAACTCTGTATGATGCCTACACTGCACCTCCTGTTTGTAAAACTGCGTGCCCTAGTTTTGGCCGCCACACCCCCTACCAGGCACACAGTTTTACAAACAGGAGGTGTACTGGAGTTCGCCCGCTCAAACAGTTGCCGGCTACTGTCGGCGCGGGCGGCGAAAGTCAAAACCTTTGACGGCACATTTTGTTTGACACAAACAACCCGTCTGGGTTCTTTGTCGGCAGTTGCTTGGCGGCATTTCTTTTTGGATTTGTTAGACTAATAAAACAAAGACAGATAAGTAGGCAGCTATCTTACTTTCGTGATTTAATAATTTGTATTAAGTAGGTACAGAAGTGGCCCGCAACAATTCGGGTGGATCGTCCGTCCGGCTGGCGACGTCCCCATGAGAAATAATAATAATGTAACTATCATCAAAGTAATAAAAATATTTTCATTTTACAGCCACATTGTTTCAACTTTAAAGTAGATAGGTACGCTTACCTACGAGTAGGTACATAGGTCTTTGATTAAAATGACTTATTTTTGAAATAACTAAAATCAACTAAAGCGAAGCACTTTGAAGTGTAGTCACAGAATAAATAATCGTACTACTCTAAGGTACTTATGTAATTATCATCAAAGTAATGAAAAGATTTTCATTTTACAGCCACATTGTTTTGACTTTAAAGTAGATAGGTACGCTAACCTACGAGTAGGTACCTTCATAGGTCTTTGATTAAAATGACTTTTTTTTGAAATAACTAAAATCAACTAAAGCGAAGCACTTTGAAGTGTAGTCACAGAATAAATAATCGTGCTACTCAAAGGTACTTATGTAATTATCATCAAAGTAATAAAAACATTTTCATTTTACAGCCACATTGTTTCGACTTTAAAGTAGATAGGTAGGTACGCTTACCTACGAGTAGGTACCTACATAGGTCTTTAAATAAAATGACTTATTTTTAAAATAACTAAAATCAACTAAAGCGAGGCGCTTTGAGGTGTAGTCACAGAATAAATTATCGTACTACTCTAAGGTAGATACACCTACTTAGAACTAAGTACCCTAGGATGACTTGTTTTTGAAATAACTAAAATCAACTAAAGTGAAGCACTGAGGTGTAGTGTAGCACCCTAGCTGTGATAAAAAAGTCCACTCCACTTCACATAACCAGTTTACAAAAATGGCTCAAAATGCCCACCTTGTCGCTGGATGCAAGTTTGCGCCCGGCGCAAAACGGACTCTTCTGCGTTTTGAAGCATCTGTGGTGTGATGCTCAGAAAGGCGGCTGTGATACGATCCTTCATTTCTTCGGCAGTATCGCAAGCCACGGCGTACACCAAACTCTTAATATGCCCCCATAAAAAAAAATCAAGAGGTGTAAGGTCCGGCGATCGCGGTGGCCAGGCCACGCGCCCTCCTCTGCCTATCCACTGTGAAAAGCGTAGGTTTAAATATTCGCGCACTTGTCGCGCGTAATGTGGTGGTGCCCCGTCATGCTGAAATGTCATTGCATGATATTCTGCCAATGGAAACTCTTCAAGCTGCTCTTCAATGTAGTTGGTCAAGTGCTCGAGGTAGTTCTCTCCATTTAGCCGTTGGGGCAAAAACTTAGGTCCAAGCAGCCTACCACCAACTATGCCAGCCCACACGTTAACTCGCCACTGATGTTGGAAACTGGACTCTGTTGACGCATGCGGATTCGTGTGTGACCACACATGCTCATTGTGGATATTGCTTATCCCGCCCCTAGTGAATGCTGCTTCATCCGTCCACAGCACAGTTGAAGCAAAACCAGGAACCGTCAACACTTTATTGCAATACCACTGGCAAAATCCACGACGCGGTTCGAAGTCCGCAGGCGTAAGTTCCTGGGTTCGCCGAAAATGATACGGATGCTGGCCGTCATCTCGGAGCACCCGCCAAACCTTCATGTGAGCCACGTTGAATATCGCTGCAGATCGACGTGAACTGGTACTTGGGTTGTCTCGAAAGTGCTCCAACACAGCCTCCTCAAACCCCGGGTCCCGCATATTTGGCTGGACCTCCGGACTCGTCCCACGAAAGGATCCAGTCTGCTGGAGACGCAACACCATTCGTCGAAAGCAATCCGCCGATGGCAAGCTTCGCTGCTCAGCTTCTGGTCTGCCGTTGATGAATCTCTCGCGGTACAGTTCACGAGCACCACGTAGACTGCCATTAGCTGCCCCGACACAAAGAATCATTTCGTAATACTCCTGATTACTTAAAAATGCCATATTCACTTAATAGGTAGTTGAATTGAAACCGAAAAGCAAAAACACGAAAAGTAGGCATGCACTCTGAAAGCTTTCACAAACGACTGCGAAAAAATCGTAGGCAAACAAACCTAACAAGGCGGCGCCAGCGCCGGCGGGCGTGCCGCCTACTTCTAGTTCTAACTAGAAGTTGCTCCTGTACTTTTAGGGATCGAAAATAATTATTGTGAATTGTCAATAGACTTGAGAATAATTATAAATTATTGATAGATAAGCTTAGATAAATTTTTACAACAATAAATGTCAAACATAATCGATTCACGCACAATCCATAATCTGGGCGGCTGCCTTAACCACTACGCTACCGAGGACTGGTTTTGTCAGCGCTCGATGCGTATGTTTTTAGCTTTATCCCGTTGCTTTATCAGATCTTAGAAGTTTGCACTTCTTAGATATTTTAGAGTTTCATAACGCTTAGATTATTTTAGGCATTGTTAAAGTTCAGGTTCAGTTCAACTCAGGCGGGAATCGAACTATGCTACTTTTGCAATCCGGGCGGCTGCATTTTAACCACTTAACAAATGAGTCTGGACTCTGGATAAGACTGTGGAGATTGGTGTTGGTGGTTGTTGGTGCTGGTGGCGGAAGGTGCGTGGTTCGATTCCCGTCCGAGGTGTTCAACTTTTTTCAGTGCAGTGCAGTAACTTGCAATGATTTTAGACTAGTAGGTAGACATTTCTGTCTACTTGCAGTAACTAGTACTACTAATACTTCCGAAGTCACAGAATACAAGTACAACCAAAGTGTAAACTGGCTTAAGCGCTGCGAAATACCACTCACTGGCATTATGTGTATTATTTTTATGTTTGTTGCTATTTATTTAGTCAATTGGTGATAACATCTTCCATCACACGTAAGTTTTATTTAGTACTTAGGTATGTCACCGATGTTTATAAATGTTATTCTTATTTACATTACATTTTTGTAAACAAAAAAGAATGTGTTAAGTATTGAAACTTTGTGTGATATAACATAGTTAAACTTAGTTTACCTAATAAAATTTCATACAAATAGTTACGATTTCAGGAATGCTTACATTTTATACCGGGTCAATCAAAGCGGTTAGAAAAATAAAATAAGCTACAGAACCCCTAAGAAAAAAGACACACGCGCACGCTTTCTTTTGACTCCGCCTATACCAGGAGTTGCCCTAGTACTTTTTAGGGATCAAAAATTAGACTAAGTTACCCAAACTAGCAATATTTTTAAATTAGTAGGTAAGTAATTTTTTATCACTGTTCAAATTATTAATTAGGCGTGCGCGGGGTAGTTATGCGGAGTAGGTAACCTACGTTACGTAGCGCTAGCGTAGGCGAGTGTAATCGCGTTTGAATTAATCAGTTTAAAATTTTAAATTAATAAGTTAAATCTAAAACTGATGTTGTATTTTTAAAGCGAAAACTAAAACAACGAAATTATTGTTGAGACTTAATAATTTACGGCTTGTAATGTTTTGAATATTAAAAAAAATTAACCTTTGCTTATTTTGTCAACAAAAAAAACCCTTTTTTGACCATTTTTACAGTATTACTTTACAGGTACATAACATTTACATTTCATCATCATCATCATCAGCTCATAAAGTCCCCACTGCTGGGACACGAGCCTTCCCTATGGATGGATAGGGAGAACGGGCCATAAACCACCACGCGGGCCCAGTGCGGATTGGTAGTTGTTAACGACTACTAATGCAGCCGGGACCAACGGCTTTACGTGCCTTCCGAAGCACGGAGAAGCTTGAGATGATAAATTTTTGGTCACCCATCCGATGACCGGCCTTTGCGAAAGTTGCTTAACCTCAGCAATCGCAGACAGGGCGTGTTAACCACTGCGCCATCGAGCTCCTCATTTACATTTGATTAGATAGATAACACATTCCTGACCTGACCTGGTGATAGGTACAGAGAATAATTGACTAAATGAACGTCTCAATTTTCTTTTCTAACTAATAAAAGTAGGTAGTCGTAACTCGTTCTTAGTGAAAAAAATAACAAAAAGGAACCCTTAAAATTTAATCAAAAATAAATAGTTGAAAGCGGGCGGAGTCGAGCACACTTTCTTGTGACTCTGCCTTTTTAGGGATCGAAAATTACACAAATGTTACCCATTTTTAAATTAATCACTGTTCAAATTATTAATTAGGCGCACGCTGAGTAGGTACCTACGTTACGTAGCGCTAGCGCAGGCGAGTGTAATCGCGTTTGGTTTAATCAGTTTAAAATTTTAAATTAATCAGTTAAAACTAAAACTGATGTTGTATTTTTAAAGCGAAAACTAAAACAACGAAATTATTGTTGAGACTTAATAATTTACGGCTTGTAATGTTTTGAATATTAAAAAATGTAACTATTACTTACGTTGTCAACAAAAAAAACCCTTTTTTGACCATTTTTACAGTATTACTTTACAGGTACATAACATTTACATTTCATCATCATCATCATCAGCTCATAAAGTCCCCACTGCTGGGACACGAGCCTTCCCTATGGATGGACAGGGAGAACGGGCCATAAACCACCACGCGGGCCAAGTGCGGATTGGTGGTTGTTAACGACTACTAATGCAGCCGGGACCAACGGCTTTACGTGCCTTTCGAAGCACGGAGGAGCTCGAGATGATAAATTTTTGGTCACCCATCCGATGATCGGTCTTTGCGAAAGTTGCTTAACCTCAGCAATCGCAGACAGGGCGTGTTAACCACTGCGCCATCGAGCTCCTCATTTACATTTGATTTGATAGATAACATATTCCTGACTTGACCTGGTGATAGGTACAGTGAATAATTGACTAAATGAACGTCTCAATTTTCTTTTCTAACTAATAAAAGTAGGTAGTCGTAACTCGTTCTTAGTGAAAAAAATAACAAAAAGGAACCCTTACAATTTTATCAAAAAAATAGTTGAAAGCGGGCGGAGTCGAGCACACTTTCTTGTGACTCCGCCTTTTTAGGGATCGAAAATTACACTTATGTTACCCATTTTTAAATTAGTAGGTAAGTCATTTTTTATCACCGTTCAAATTATTAATTAGGCGCGCGCGGGGTAGTATGCGGAGTAGGTACCTACGTTACGTAGCGCTAGCGCAGGCGAGTGTAATCGCGTTTGGTTTAATCAGTTTAAAATTTTAACTAAATCAGTTAAAACTAAAACTGATGTTGTATTTTTAAAGCGAAAACTAAAACAACGAAATTATTGTTGAGACTTAATAATTTACGGCTTGTAATGTTTTGAATATTAAAAAATGTAACCAGTGCTTACGTTGTCAACAAAAAAAAAACCTTTTTTGACCATTTTTACAGTATTACTTTACAGGTACCTACATAACATTTACATTAATTTTTCTCAAAATCTCAGAAGTGACCTGATAGATAACACATTCCTGACCTGACCTGGTGATAGGAACAGAGAATAATTGACTAAATGAACGTCTCAATTTTCTTTTCTAAATAATAAAAGTAGGTAAGTAGTCGTAACTCGTTCTTAGTGAAAAAAATAACAAAACGGAACCCTTAAAATTTTATCAAAAATAAATAGGTAGTTGAAAGCGGGCGGAGTCGGCACAATAGGCACAAAAATACTAGGTTCACAGCAGGGGCAAAAGAGGTGAACTTTAGGTAGTAACACTAGACAGAGTTCATTACTCCAATCAGCTGATTGAATAATGTTGTCATGATGTCGATAAACTCGTATTATTTTCAAAAGTATGTACTTCCACAATGACCGAGATATCAAGAAATGTTTTGATGTGTACCAGCTCACTAAAAGTAACTGATTAGGTATGTGAAATATGGCTGGCCCTGCTTGATACAGATTGTATAGCTATAGCTGCTTTTGAATATGTAGGTAGGTACTAACTGTTTTGTTCTAGTAAACACTAAATTGTAACATTGTTATTTTGTAATGATTATTTATTGATTTCATTACAAATTAATAACAATGTTACAATTTAAGTGTTAACTAGAACAAAACAATTCATTATTATTGGTAAGCAGAAAGTAGGATTTTGTTAAAATAAAAAACACAATTATTATTACGAATTTATTACACATGTAATACAAATTTTACATACTGTTGGTACATAATGTAATGTAGCCTATTTTAAACATAATCTGTTTATCAGTTTCCATATTCAAGGGATGTGATTTTAGAACTAAGACATTTTTTTTTAATTAAGCGTTACTTTTGTTTAACGTATAACTAATGATTTCTTGAATATGGAAACTGGATATATAATTAGTTTGATGAATATTTTAGGTTATTCATCGTCATATACATATTAGGTGTTAAAAGTATGAAATTGCCGAATAGTATACAAATTTTTTAGGAAATTGCCACTTGTATACTTACAAAGATTTTCTTATTTTATTAACAACCGCGAACATTAATGTTTCTATTGACTGTTAAAGTTACTATACATTATGAATACTTGGCTAACTAATGCCACAGGTATTTAGAAAAAAAAGTTAGTCTCAGCTAAGTTACAACGAAGAAAGTGGTAATTTCCGCTTACAAAAAAAGCAGTCTCTTTTCAATATTAAAGAAATAAAAATAACATTCTCATTATTATTCTATCTCATACATTATTGAACATAGTGGTCATGATTCGATATAATAATAAACAACTGAAGCATTTGTTGAATCATAAGTTATAGCTTTATAAGTTTAGTGTGTAACAAAAAATGGGCAATTTTATACTAAAAAATCTATTATTTTTAAGAGTTGCTGTGAGTCAAAATTGGCTGGCATTTTATGGAACGAAATACATTTTTGACTCAAACGAAATACATTTTGACTCAAAGCTATAGAGCTTACTAGTCTGTTCACATCCAAGAACACAACGGTAACCAGGCATGGTGTCGATTTTGGTAACACAAAAGTCCAACAAAAACAACACAATATAAACTAAATAGCGTCCGTATCGCAGTCAAAGTGCACTCAACACTAGGACGGAGGAGAATGGATCTCAACTCAACGTCTACAGCAAAGAAAACACTTATTATAGGCACAAAATTGATCGGAAAAACTGGGAAAACAACAAGCGCATACGCAAGCGACAGTTACGACCAATATTGTGACATTTTGTTTTTAGTTTCACAAGTGTGGCGACTACATCAAGGCTATGTTGCCCTATCAAAATATGAATTAATTTCAATGAAACCAATTAAAATTTCATATATGCATATGTTTTCTGTTTAAAAATATTAAAGAAAAACAATTATTTTATAACTTTTAAAATATTAAGAAATTATAAATTTACATCTTAGTAGCGACATCTATCGGCATTTGATTAAACTAAGTTAAGACAAAGTTTCGGGTGCATAAAACTAGATGGCCCTAGCTTCCTTGTTAAATTAGCAATGTTAGGGACTGTCATCCCCCTGATACCGAATACGTGGGCATTGTTGAACCAGTGTAGTGTGTGTGTGTAGTGTTGATAGCATTTAAACAATCCCTACACTTAGCTTAGTCTTTGAACTCAGGAACTTTGCCTTTGCTAATCGACATACTATTTTAAATAACTTAGAATATTTTTTGACATACGATTTAAAATCTTCACTGGTGTTATCATATAGCTCATAAAGTCGCTTTCTACTTTTGTGGATACCAATTGTAGCCCATTCACTGAAAGTAACAGTACCACTAACCGAGATCCTCTTTGGAATAAAAGTTTTAAATTCTGTACAATATTTATGAAAGAAATCATTATAAAATTTATTTGGGTTATCATTATACTTTAAATAACATATTATCATAAAGATTGTTTTTAAAGCGTTCCAGACGACCTGCAGTTTTTGGTACGACAGTGATATTCTGTTTTTTCACTTGCTTACACATGTGGAAGGCTGACCATTTGGCCATAATGATCAGAGTCTAGTTTATTAATAATAAGTTTAGACAGTGGTACTAGATCGGTATAAATGTTATCGATACAAGTGGCCGAAGTCGCCGTTATTCTAGTCGGCTCCAAAAATAAATTATTCGATTGAAATACATTTTTAATTTTAATAGATTCTGTAGAATTTTCTAACAAATTAATATTAAAATCACCGCAAACAACTATTTTTTTTACCTATATTGCGGATTTTATATAATCTATCACTTTTTCGAAATAATCATACAATGCTGACGGAGGCCTGTATACACTTAATACAACAAGTCGCTCCAGCTCCACACAAGCTACTTCTATTGTTCGCTCAACCGAGAGGCTCACTATGTCTTTTTGTTCCTTTAATTTTAATTTCTTATTAACTATAATTAAGGAGCCACCATGAATTGAATTTACTCGACTGAACGAACTACCTACCAAATGATTATTAAAATTTTACATGAACTGATGATCTTTAAGCCAGTGTTCAGTAATACAGAAAATATCAACTTTATTATTGTTCATGAACAATTCAATCTCCAGATCTTTGCCCGTCATTCCTTGAATGTTGTGGTGAACCATATTAATTGAGTGAATATTTTTTATAATTGTAGGTTGGGACGGGCTTTTTATAGAATTAATTATACATTTATTTAAAATATTACCAAACATTTTGCAAGAGAATTCCTCTTTTGTCTTATGACTTAATTTAAATTATTGTTTGGAATGTCAGTAGAAACACTACTGACATTTATGTCTATTAAACATTGCTCAATAGGAGCAACTTGTTTAGCCAAGTTTTTGGCTGAGATATGTATAAAATATAATAGCGATGAAGCTATTTGTCGCTTAAAATAAATTGGCAGATAATAACTACCTTTTGTCAAATAAAAATTACTAACATAATTGTTAGTGTCAATTAAATGCAAATTTTCATTGTTGCAAAATGTATGTAATATCAAATTAAGCTTATATCTAATTGAATTTTCCTCCGTGGCAAGCTATTACAATAGGGTAAAGTAAACAGTATAATTTAAACTCTTAATCAAACTTGATTTGTTCAATTTACCCCTATTTCCAACAAAGAATAATAAAGTACTATTAGGTTTATATTTATAATCAATTGCTTTTGTTAAAATATCTTGACAAGAAGCACCAGGCATACAGTACTTGTTAATTGAATGTCCTAAGTCAAATAACAATAAAAAATCATCACTAAATATAACAATGAATGAATGAATAAATAAGCTGGAGAAAAATAAAAAGAGTAAATTTTTAGAATAAATATTATTAACGGTGTGGCGGCTCCACCTACCGCATACGCCGCACATTATTTGACACGAAGCTAATACCTTCTCAAACCGTGTCAACAGATGGCGCTACAAACGCAAGCCAACGACGTCGCCATACTACGACGATAAATAGCTGTCTTGACTTTTTGGTTATTATGGTGAAACACTGCCTAAACCTTTCTGCGAAGAAACGGAACGCATCCGGAAAGGGATGTGTGTTTGCGCCTGCCTGGCCGCAACGCGGCGCTGTACGATTAGAACTTTAACGCGCTCGAAAACGAATGGCTGCCGCTCGGCCGTCCTGAAATTATTAATTCCTATAACCACATATATTGGTGCAAGTGTGTGTTTCTTTGTGCCACAATTTATCCCCGGGGTGTTACCTGAACTAATTGTAAAATCAGAACCTGGTCTTCGATCCCTATTGTGCTAATTGGAAACCTGGCTACGCCGGCATCGGCGGTGGTGCGATCTCCGGCAGACGAAGCAACAGGCTGAAGGTAAGTGATTTTGCTTTAATGGCCTTAAAGTCAACCAGATCGTACGAAAGCATCATCAGTTGAAAACTCGAATATCCGATTTAGGTAAATACAGTCCACAAACATTTTTCTATCTGTGGCAAGCACGTTGCCGCCACAGTATGGGAAGCCTGCATCGCGGTAGCGATGTTTCACTATCTCCTTCGCTATATATATCACCTCCAACTAACATCCGTTGGACTTCGGTCCCCGAGCTATACCACCCAGCTCGGAGGAAGATCTTCCCTTTGCCTTCCACAGTGTGGCATTCTAACCTACCATCGCCCCCCATAGTGGTGACCCCGACGTGATCTCCCTACCATCCGCTCACCACAACGGGATTATTACCATGTTTATTGTCGTGTTTGAGTATCCGATATAAATATTTTAGAATGTTGGGTAATACAGGGTGTATTTGCTGTTATCTATGATTGATTCCGTTGATTTAATTACCGAAAATCCCTCCTCTAATCACTTGTGTGAAGGTTTTCTTTGACACGCTGTATTTAAAAATCAGTATTCATCGTTAGTGACAATTTTAAAATAGGCCTATTTATAAAACACCTGCATAGTTTTAATGTTAAAAAAGGGCAATGTGAGAAAATTGATATTTAAAAATGGCTAAAATGAATATATTATTTTTCTTAAATTAAAACTGTGTTAGACTAGACAGACGGACCGTATTTCAACTGCAATCTATCCGCAAATTGCAGTTCAAATGAGTTGACAATACTGTATCGGCTGGATTGCAGTTGATATGCGGACCGGCTGTCTAGAGCCTTATAATTTAATAAATAATAGGTAAAATAGTTTTGTTTAGATATAGATATAGTATAGTTTTTGATAAATTTTCAAATTTATTTGGGAAAATAATTTTCCTGTATTCTAGGTGCCTTGTATTTTTTCTGCACTCTTTATCACCTTTTGTTATAATGTTATTTATCACAAATAAAGTCAGGGACAAAATTTAGAGGAACGCAAAAAAATTACTACAGGTTACAAAAAAGTTAAGCTTAGGTATATCATGTTTCTTGTGGCTCAATTCAAATAAACTTAATAAAATTTACTTTATTAAATACAGAAACTTCAATTTGCTGAAAAAAATATACAAATTACAAAGACTTTTTTCTTGCGTTCCCCTAAATTTGTCTCTGAATGTTATTACCTACAGTGTTTTTTTTTTAATTTTGTACTACTTTTCTTAGTATGTATCAACATTAAAGTACTTACCTTAAACACAATAGAAGCCTTTCCTTTGTTCCAATCGACTTTCTGAAATTAGTATCCTGTTTCGTTATATGCGGTTGTAGAATATAGTGCAGTTCAAAAAACTTTTTTCGAGTCATATGAATGTACCCAAAAAATCTATTTTCATCTTCTAATAAATCAGAATATAATGTATGAAATTCTCCGAAAATTAATCTTTTTGAGTTTATATTATGAACCCATATCTTTCGTTTCCTCTTGATTCTCTCTTCCTCTTCTGATAAAATACAGCTAATTACAACAATATCCTCGTCACTATCCTCCATAATGCAAATGCACGTTAACAGTCAATGACGGTTTCTTTAAAAATGCCTAAATTGCCGATGCTGAATCCCAATGCAGTGGACGCACCTCGTCGGCATTTCGTAAATCACGACGCTCCGTACGCACCGTACGCTCCGATTCCGATCCAGTGGACGCGCAGCTTTAAGTCCTACTTCAGTCGATAGAATCATATTTATACATGACAACTATGACATGTGCAAGAAACAAGTACAAAAGCTTAAATAATTTGCATATTATTTGTACTTGTTATTTATATTTTGCTTGTACTTCCTTATCTTATAATTCCTTGTTCTTTTTCTGTTTTTGATTGTCGCCATAAAGGTTTTTTTGTTATTGATATTTAGATTTTATACAATTGTAATTGTATTGTGTGATCTCAAATAAACGTGCCATAATGATGTTGATTATATGGAAATAAATAAGAAATTTAATGGAGATTGAAGCGTATTTTACTCATTTTCACCATCCACGCCGATTACGCCGATGACGCCGCCGCCGCCGGCAAATTATATGCCAGACGCCGCCGCCGGTCAAATGAGCATCGGCGCACATGTCTAATAGGCACTACCTATTCCTATCACTGATAATAAGAAAAGCTTAGAATTATTTTTAAATCTATAATTGTATAATTGTATTTTGTGTGTTATATTATTTTGTGTGTGTATTATAAAAAAAAACGGGTAATAAACCTCCAGTAAGTAGAAAAGCTCAAAAGCAAATAATTACAAGGCATAAAATGGCTCAAGGTTTCAAAAATATTGAGGTAATACCCTCTGATGTAATAAACATTATTCCGTTATTCGATGGTAACTCAAGGCAAAAAGCCTTATTTCTTAGAAAGTGCGAATATATACTATCGTTATTTAAAGGTAAAAAGGAACAGGAGGAATATAACTTGCAAGTAATAACTAGTCGTCTTAAAGGAGATGCCGCGAGTTTAATAAGCGAAAGAGAGGATATTAAAACATATGAAGATTTTAAAAAGTTAATTAGCCAACATTTCGGAGACCCACATAGTGAAGAATGTATAGCGATAAAACTTGAAACAGCTAGGATTAAACCAAATGAGAGCTATTTACAATTTTGTAATAGATTACAATCCATTAGAAGCAACCTTTTCGCTAAACTTCATAAACTAGGAAATGACGGCATACGCGAAAACAAAATGCTAATTTTTAATCAAACAGCTCTTAACACATTTATGTATAATCTACCGGAAGATATGACTAGGGTAATTAGACTTCATCACGCAGAAACGCTCGAAGAAGCATCAGAAATAGTTTTAGAGGAAGAAAACTTCAGAATTCAATATAAATTAAAACATAGAGCGAATATAAACCAAAATTTTAATAAGAAAAATTACCAACCCAATAATAACCCTAGAAACAATTTTTGGAGACGTCCATTAACTTTAGATCAATGTACGCCTAAACCAAGACAGGATAGATTTAATCAACCGGGCACATCCTATGGAAATAATCAATCAAATGTACAACCAAATAAACTACCTCAAAATAATAATTATAATCAAAACAGATATGAACAAAATCGTCAGCCGAATAACTTAAATTCGAGACAAATTAATTCATATCAACAACCTCATTATTATGCATCGCATAATAATATGAATAAAACGCGAGATTATAATATCAGACCGTCACCTGTGAACTTAAACTTTTACGAGGCACAAACAAGCTCACCTTGCTCGAGTGACATAAATACCAACGAACGTAATATTAATACGGACCAACCCAACGAGAGAAATTTTCAAATAAAAGCCTCAACTTCTGCTCAACGCAACTGACTAATACTTCAGAATTGCCGTTTATTTTTATTCCGGAAATAAATGCTAGGTTAATGGTAGATACGGGTAGTACTAGATCTTTTCTAAGTACCAAATTAGTTGATAGTTATTATTCACAGTATAAAATATCGGAATTCTTTGAAGTAGTAAGCACACATGCCACCACACCACATAATGGTGCAGTGATAATTAACCTTTTTAGTATATTTAATGTAGATAAGAAATGTAAGTTTTATATTTTTGATTTAGGAAATGATTACGATGGTTTAATTGGAAATGACTTATTGTCTGAATTAAAAACCATTATAAATTTGGAAAAGGGTCAATTGATTACTGAGCAATCAGTCATACCCATACATTTCCAACGTAAACTACAACGATGTGAACCAACCGTAATAGAATTATCGCCGCGAAGCGAACAAAAGGTACGAATACCAACTGACCTCCTTAACGGTCAAGGCGTTATCGAATACCAAGAATTTACTACAGATGTGAGAATGCCCAGCGCGCTAATACAATGCAACCAAGGTTACGCACATACGGTTATTCAGAATGCGACCGACTTAAGTCATACGCTTATTATAAAGGGTTTCTAGATATGACCAAGAAGACAAAAAGAATTGTTGCGTCATCAATTATTTAGATTCACCACTAAATTCCCTTTTGGAAAATAACTTACAAAAATTAAGATTAGACCACATGAATGTAGAAGTAAAATCACTTATCTCTAAATTATGTCATGAGTTTAAAGACATATTCTATTGCGAAGAGATACCACTTTCATTTACAAACGAGGTGAAACATTGTATTAGAACTAAAAATAACGATCCTATATACGTTAAACAATATAGGCAGTCTCCGATACAAAATGAGGAAATAAAGAAACAAATTTCAAAATTAATACAAGATAATATCATTAGACCAAGCTATTCTCCTTGGAGTGCACCGGTACATTTAGTACCTAAGAAATTAGATGCATCTGGAGAACACAAATATAGAATGGTCATAGATTACAGACGATTAAATGAAATTACGCTTGATGATAAATATCCATTACCAAATATTGCGGATATTTTTGATAAATTAGGCAACAGAACATACTTTTCAACGCTCGATTTAGCGAGTGGGTACCATCAAATTGAAGTGCTAGAAGAGGACAGACCTAAAACTGCATTCAATACACAATATGGTCATTACGAATTCCTTCGGATGCCGTTTGGTTTAAAGACAGCACCCGCAACCTTTCAACGAGCGATGGATAACATCTTAAGAGGACTTCAAGGTGTCCATTGTCTAATATATCTTGATGACGTCATAGTATTCTCTAGTACTCTAGGAGAGCATATTAACAAGTTAAAATTAATTTTTCAAACATTAAGAAACGCTAATCTTAAAGTACAATTAGATAAATCTGAATTTTTACGTAAAGAAGTTCTATACTTGGGCCACACAATCACAAAAGATGGGTTAAAACCTAATGAAGATAAAATTTCCACTATATTAAATTACCCTATACCCGGATATTTTTCGGATTAATAGGTTACTACCGTAAATTTATAAAAGATTTTGCTAAACTCACAAAACCTTTTACTATGATCCTTAAAAAGAATAAAAAGTTCGAAATAAATCAAGAATTTATTCAGGCCTTCGAACATTGTAAAGAATTACTAGTCAATTCTCCGTTATTACAATATCCGGATTTTACAAAAACATTTGTGGTAACAACAGACGCTTCAGAAATAGCGTTAGGTGCAGTATTATCACAAGGCCCGATCGGCAGTGATAAACCAATAGCATACGCGAGCCGTACTTTGAACGATGCAGAAAAACGGTACAGCGCAATAGAAAGAGAATTATTAGCAGTCCTATGGGCTGTAAGGCATTTTAGACCTTATCTATATGGAAGAAAATTTCTTATATACACTGACCATAGACCATTAACATGGTTATACTCCCTTACTGAACCAAACAGTAAATTAACACGTTGGAGACTAAGATTACAAGAATATGACTTCGAAGTGATCTATAGATCTGGAAAACAAAATACTAATGCTGACGCATTATCGCGTATAAAATTAAATATGTTAACTTCAGATTTAAGGAAAAATAAAAATACACATTCATCAATATCATCTGTTTCAACAAATCTAGCAGAAATTGGTTCTATGGAAAATCAAAATGAAAGATTTTCAGACTCAGAAGATACGTTATCAGCTTCAGAAACCGAAAGTCATGAAAGTGAAAGTTCAGTTGAACATTACAACATCCCTATGAATAATGACGCTGTAGATTCCAAAACTAATCAATTAATTATAATCAATTGGAATAAAAACCAACTAAAAGTCTCAGATAATTCTAGAGGGAAACAGAAAATTTTAGAAGTTAGATTACCCTTAAATAATGAAAATTATATTAAAGAATTTCTTAAAAATAATTTAGAACAAGGAAAGAAATATTATATTTACTATGATAATAAATCCCAACGTCCCTTGTTTAATAAAATAATTTTAAAATTATTCAAAGATAATCTTATTAATATCACAGAATGTACCGAGAGAGTTAGTTAATATATGTAGAAGATGAAGAGGAACAATTAAGTATAGTATCTGCGTATCATGAAGGAAAAACATGTCACCGTGGAATTACAGAAACATATAAAAGAATAAAAAGAAGTTATTATTGGCCAAATATGGAACAAATCATATCCGCAGTAATCAATGCCTGTGATATATGTAAGGCGATGAAGTATGATCGACATCCTGTCAAACCTAAATTACAATTAACGCAAACGTGTAGTAAACCATTCCAAGAAATATTTATCGATATATTCTCGATAGAAGGAATATCATTTTTAACGTTAGTCGATTCTTTTTCTAAACTAGGTCAGGCTATCGAAATTAAAAATAAATCAACTCCTGAGATTGTAAGAGCATTAATAAAATATTTCTCTTACTATGGTGTTCCAAATAAAATAAATAGTGATCCGGGAACTGAATTTAATAATAATTTATTGAAAGAAACCTTATTCTTTTATAAAATTGAGTTACACATAGGTACTCCAAATAATCCAAACTCCATGAGTATCGTAGAAAGATTTCACTCTACCATTACTGAAATCTATCGTATAGCGAAATACCAGCATAAAATAACTGATGCCGCTTCTGTAATGACGTATGCAATAATGGCTTATAACAATACTATTCATTCAGCCATTAATTTAACTCCTTTTGAAGTCACATTCGGTTATACCAATTCTAGTAATATATTTAACGTTGATTTTGAGCATGTATACATGCAACAATTATTAAAAGAACATGCTAAGAGAACTAAATACCTCTATGAATATTTAACACAAAAGATGACAAAAGATAAAATATCTAGACGGAAAGATGGAGAAGAAATTCAGATAGATATAGGAGACCAAATCTTTACTAAATTAGTTAACAAACGACGAGGCAAAGATAAACCACGTTTTGAAAAAGCTAAAGTTATAGGAAAGGTTCAAAGAAACATAATTCCGATTCAAGTAAAAGAGCGTAGTACTAAAGTTCCTGTTAGAAACATAAAGAGACCAGCCAGACAACGATATAATTCAATGTAATTATTGTGTTAATTAAATAAATGTAATTATAAGTTCATGGAATGTTTGTGTTGTATAAATGTAATTCATTAATCCAATTGTCTTTTAAATGTAATTCATTATAGTTAATAAGACACTTTATTGTTCAAAATTAGAATGTAAGAAATAAAAACGCTTAATGTAATTTTATAACATAATTATAATTTTATAAAATGTAATCTTATAACATAGACATGTAATCTTATACTATAATCTTAAAAATTTATGTAATAATTATAAATATATGTAATGTTATAGTTATGTAATTTATAGATTAAGTAATTAAATTTGGTCAGAACGATGATAGCTAAATTCGAAATTACCTTCAGTATATTTCAAATCTGAGAACGGAGGAGTTATGTGACACCTATTTTCTATTTTTGCAACAAGGTCTCATGAATAAACAATGAAACATAAATTTTCCTTATCATATGATATTAGTTCCGCATTAGTTATGCTTGAGAAAGTTTTATTACTATGTTTTACGACTTAACACGAAGCGCAGCCCAGATAAGGGATTATCCCCAGAAATTTGAGGCATATATAAGTCAAAGTATTTGCTAGCTAAGATCATTATTAGTTCTGTCGTCTGACCATACTATTGTAACTTAGTATTAAAGTCCAAGTAATTAAAAGTATAATTTTCATCTACGGAATTTCATTACACCGTACCCTTGATAAATTTGTCTAAACTCAACTCTCACCAAGTACCTGAACCGGGCAAACACTTAACTAGGTACAATATAATATTTTTAATGTTTTAATATTTTTGAAACTGGCAGAGATTCGCATAACAAACCCAAGAGCTCTGGAAGCTTTCTTGACTATTGCATCAATATGGCCATCGAAGAGAAGTTTTGAATCGTGAAGGACTCCTAGGTCCCATACAACAGAACTCTTGTGTAAAATATGACTCTTGAGGATGTACTGCGATGGAACATTGTTACTTTTCCTGCTGAATGTTGTGATGGAGCATTTGGAAGGGTTGAGGTCCAGCTTATTCTGTTTGCAGTAGTTATTCAGACGACCTAAATCAGACTGAAGGTCGGATACATCAGATAGATTTGCAATTTCTTTAAATATTTTCATGTCGTCAGCAAAACAAAGCAATTGAGAATGATGGAAACATGCTTCAATATCGTTAATAAATATTAAAAAGAGTGTAGGGCCTAGAAGAGAGCCTTGCGGCACCCTACTAGGCACCGTGACCCAGCTAGAAATATAATTATTTATAACTACAGCTTGAGATCTGTTGTTTATATATGATGTAAACCACCTTAAGAGGTCGCCACATATTCCAACATTAGCCAGTTTTTGAATTAGTAAATTGTGATCAATCCTATCGAAACATTTGCTGTAGTCAGTGTATATTACGTCTACCTGCTTACCTCCGTCCATCGAGTTTGTGATAAAGTCATTAAGTAAAATAAGGTTAGATGTTGTGGATCTTCCCCGAAGAAAGCCATGTTGACATTCAGTAAAAACTGTCTTTAACGCAACATATAAATATTTATGCACAATTTTTTCTAAAAGTTTAGCCAGAATACACAGTTTAGAAACCGGTCTATAATTCTTTATATCGGATTTTGATCCTTTCTTATGGATTGGTGTTTTATAGGCTGATTTCCACACTGAGGGGACATAACACTCCGAGATCGACTTAACAAACAAAAGATGAACAGGTACAGATATACTTCTGGCGCAATTACGAAGAAAAATCGGAGGCAAATTATCAGGACCTGCAGATTTAAAGGTATCTAACGATAAGAGAAGCTTGGCTACGTCTTTGATATCCATTTCTATACTAGTAGTACCCCCCTTGCTGGAAGGGGAGGATGTAGATGAAGAATTACTATTCAAGAAAGTGGAATAGAAAAACTCCGAGAACATATTGCAAATGGATGTACCGTCACTTGCAGAAATACTACCATAATGCATAGTACTCGGTAAGCCAGATGATTTAGATCGTGATTTTAGAAATGACCAAAACATTTCGGTTTGTCTTTGATAGATCCTTCTACCGAAGCTATATATTTATCATAACAATCACTTTCAACACGCTTAGCCCTTTCTCCTAATAATTTAAATGTCTGTACATCCGAAACGTAGTTGTAATGAATTATTATTACCCCTTTGACGACCATGGGGATACATATGTCTCCAAAAAAGAATATTAAAAAAAATTGTAAAAAATTAACATTTTGAATAGGTTTGCTTGTAAAATAGTTTTTGAACGCACCTTTTTTATTTTTGAAGATAGCAACACAACATAGTTAGTGTCATTATTTGTCTATGGTAATCGAAAACTGACACTTCGTTTGGCGCGGTAATCGTACATTTTGTAAGAGTTGTTGTAAGTGTAAGAGTATTGTTCAAATATTTACAGTGTCATATTATCGTTGCCTGGTAAGTACATTGTTATTTTATGCATTTATAAAATAATTATTTATAATGAGAATAACGATAAGTCATTATAAACATAAAGGGACACCGGTGTCCCTGTGGTCGTAAAGATAAATTTTTTATAAGGAATAGTTTACTTGTTGTACTGATGTTTTATAAATAAATACCCTCATTTTTATTTGTTTTGTTTACAGATTATGTTCCGTAGAGGTCGTGGTGTTTTCGAACTTATAGAACATGAAATCCAACAGATTTTGATGGGTGATAAGATAATAGTGAAGATGAAGATAATTTACTGCTTGACGAAGAAGATCAAAGGCTTTTGGCGCAGGACGATGACCAAGGGATTGTTGATGTGGAGATTGAAGATACGACAGCAAGAATGTCGCCGGAACCATCAACGTCTACGGAAGAACCTATGACCGAAATGCAGGGTCATCATCAACCAGTTTTCAAGTGAAGTCAGAGATCATATCAACCAAACGTTTTTCGTAACGTGCAGTATGATTTCGGAAAAGTACAAATTTGTCAAGAAGTTGACTTAGATACCCTATTGACTCCTTTCGATATATTTTCTTATACCACTAATTTCGATAATTTAGTGCAATATATAGTATCAGAGTCAGTACGCTACGCTCATCAAAACGGTCGTGAATTCGCTATCGAACCCGAAGAAATGAAAGCATTTCTTGGTATAAATTTAGTCATGGGCTATCACATCTTGCCATCATTGAGGGGCTACTGGTCTACAGAACCAGACATGTCAGTGCCATTCATATCAAATGTTATGCCAAGGGCCCGATTCGAAGAAATTCACAGGAACCTACATTTCTGTAACAACGAAGAAGTGAGAGACCTAACTAGCCCTAATTATGATAGAGCGTACAAAATACGGCCAATAATGGATCATTACAATGCTTCGTTTCAAAATGCCCTAAATAATACAGATAAACAGTCCATCGATAAGCATATGATCAAATTCAAGGGGCATAATGCTATGAAGCAATATATAAAAAATAAACCTGTCAAGTGGGGCTTCAAATTGTGGTGTAGATGTGATGCAGCGACAGGTTACCTATTTGAATTCGATTTATACACTGGCAAACGAACTTCTGGGATTGAGTATGGATTAGGTGAATCAGGGAGACAGAGGATACTTGATCCCTATGGGAGACAAGGTACACCAACAATTTTACATTACTAAGCGTATAAGATTATTTTTTAATGTGGAAACACTAAGTCGACATTGCTGCCAACTGACAAAAAAAACTCATATGTCAATAGTCCGTCACTTTTGCAAATGGCGTCAGTGTGTTGTTTACGAGCACATGGAACCAATATTGGTGAGTTTATATTTTGAGTTAACTTTATTAAGAACGTGGTTTTAATGGATAATATAATTGCGAATTTCATGTATTTTCTAATAATCTAATCGTGAAAAGTAAATCGTAAGTGGTTTACCTACTTTGATAAAGTTTCTTCTGAAATGTCATTTTGGGAGTCGGTTGAGGTAGACTTGGTCCACGGAACAAGTCTCCTCTAAAAGATTTATTATGGTTTATAGTTCCTAAATTAATTAGTTTTACTTATTATTTTCAGATTCGAAATGCCGCGCGTTTATAAAACAAAGCAAGGGAGTAAAAAGAGGGAGCATGTAAATAAAGATAAACTCAGATCATCAGATCAGATGTTTATGATGTTATATACTGTGAAAAATCACTTCGAGGTGTCGCAAAATCGTATAATATGTCCGTAATGACTTTGAAGCGGTATGTAAAAAAAAGAGAGAATCAATAGCTACAGGAGGTCTGTCTCCAACATATGAATCGGATTATAAACAGGCGCAAGTTTGTTGGACCATGTAGTTTGTATGAGCTTATCTAAACTCAATCTGTTTAGAATATAGTTTTTCTATATAGACAGATGTCACTTCTTATAAAACGGTCTGCTCGGTTCGCACGTTGTGTGCTCTAATATAAAACTATTACAGAACAACTGGTGTTTCTTTTGATCCCGGAGCCTCTCCAACATGGTAGCATCGCCGCGGTAACCACCAGTTCCTAAAAGTGCACGTGTGATTTCGATTTATTTATTTTCTGAATATTTTTTTTTTCTCGCTACGAAACAAAAGATGGCATCTGCCAGTCAAAATGTTTCCGTGGAAAAGCTATCAGGAATTTCAAACTATAACTCCTGGAAATTTATCATGAAGATGATGCTAATCCACGACGATCTTTGGGACTGTGTAGGAGAAACAGAAAATAAATGCGAAGATGTCAAGAAGCAGGAAAAGGCGTTTGCGAAGATCGCCTTGTCCGTGCAGCCAACTGTGTTTCCACTAATTAGAAACGCTAAGACGGCAAGCGAAGCATGGAAGAACCTGCAGAACGCATATGAAGATCGAGGTCTGTGTCGACGACTTGGATTACTAAGGACGCTATTTGCTACGAAAAACTAAGCGAATGCGTCAGTATGGAGGCATACGTGAATAAGATCGTGGATACATCGCAGCTATTGAGTGAAATCGGATCGGCTTTAGAAGACGACTTCCTGGCCGTAATATTGCTCAGCGGTTTGACAAGCGATTACGACCCGTTAATAATGGCCCTAGAGCATTCGAACACGTCACTGTCAAGCGAAGTTGTCAAAGCGAAACTGCTTCAAGAAAATGCACGGCGCGAGGACAACAACGAAGACTCAACGGCATTTGCAGCTCGGAAGACACGTAAACCGATTAAGTGCTTCAAGTGCAAGAAGACTGGACATTACATGAAGGATTGCCCTGAAAAGTCTGACGGCAAGAAGACTGGACATTACATGAAGGATTGCCCTGAAAAGTCTGACGGCAAGAAGAGTGACCGAAAAGGTCAGGCGCTTCTTACAGCGTTGGCTGTTGGAGTTCAGCGTGACGTTTGGTATGTGGACAGCGGATCATCGCGACACTTATGCAATGATCGCAGTTTTATGTCCGATTTTGTAGTCGACAAGCCGAAGAAAGTGTACATAGCTAATGGTGAGGCTATGATGACGGCTGGCAGAGGTACGGTACAAGTTGTTTTGAAAGACAATTGTGTAAGGACCATAAGTAATGTATATTTAGTTCCTTAATTATCTGCTAACTTGTTATCTGTCAGTGCCATGGTTGCTAAAGGTTACGATATTGTATTTCGTTCTGGCGTGTGTAAGGTAACTGACAACGGGGAGGTTTTGGCTACCGCTACTCTAAGAGATGGGATTTATCAACTTGATGCCATTGAAACAGTGTCTGTTTTGTGTAGCGAGCCGTCCGCGCAGGCCATGTGTTCGTCTTTGTCTGTAGGTACAGGTGAGAACGAGACGTCAGCTCCGCAGCTGAAGGATGATGGTCGTCCTGCTGAGCGCATCCTGCAGACGCAGTCCCCTGCCACATCACGAAGCCAGTCAACGCAACAAGTTTGGCACCGCCGCCTAGCTCATCTGAATACCAGGAGCATGGAATTATTGCGAAAAGGTATGGTCACTGGGATATCTTATGACAACAATAACTTTCAATCGTGTGTTTCCTGTATTGTAGGTAAACAAAGTAGGTTGCCATTCCCAAAGAAATCTGAGACCAGGGCTAAGAATATTCTTGGCTTGGTGCACAGTGACGTAGTAGGACCACTGCCATGCCCGTCCCTAGGTGGGAAAAGATATTTTTTGACGTTCATCGACGACTGGTCACGAAAAACGTTCGTCTATTTTCTTAGGGCGAAGAGTGAGGTTTTCGAGATCTTTCAGGAATTCAAAGCTCTTGTAGAAAACCAAACTAATAAGAAAATAAAGGTTTTTCGTAGTGACGTAAAAGTTTCGACAGTAAAAAAGTTTCGACTGGCAACACTGTCCGGTTAAGTTGTCAAAATAATTAGCTCGTATTAAAAATTAGATATAAATTGTTTTTATGCTTATTTATTACTAAATTTGTAATTAGTGATTAAATTAAGTGACAAATAACATCTACTAGTGTTTTCTCTGACAAATATTGTGTAGTTTTTAAATTATTTGGTAATGTAATTTTCCAACTGTCATCGCCAGCTGACTGTTAAAACAAACTTTACAAAAAGTTGTTGAAATAAATACTTTTGCCGTGGACTGCATCAACATAAACCGGGGGAGTATTGTTTTCATTCCATTTATTAAAGATACTAGTAACATAAGTGTAAATCTTAACTAAACACTTCATTCAAATTGTAAGTGTCAATGTAGGTAATAAGCCAATTAATTGTTATTTTTCTACTTTGTAATTAGATCAAAGGATTTGCATCTAAACTGCAAAAGTAACTTTGGCATTTCAGTATTATAATTTAATAAAGTCCTAGGTACTGTACTGTAATAATCAGTATCAACTACATAGTAGCCTACTTATTAGTTTTAGTATTTGTTCCTTTATCCTGTGTCTGTAGTTGTACCAATAATATACAGAATTTCAATTAGATTTATTTTAAAATAATAAGTAATTTATAGTTAAACACAGAAGTCTGCTCTTAGCACCATTTGTTTGTGTGAGACAGCTACCCCCACTAGTTAAAATTAAAATTGAAATTTATTTAAACTCTTATTAGCTGTACATTAAAAGTAAATAAACAAATACACTTGCAATAAATAAGATCTTAATCATATTTATTTACAAATTTCAGGTGTATAAATAATACCAAACTCAATATGCTGACCCGTAAGGCTGCTACACAAAGTACTGAGCTCAAGCTTAGACAGGCACTACATGAGTTAAAGGCGTCACAAGAATCATGTAATCAGCTGCTACGGGAGAGAGACGAGAGTGAGATGGAAATAAAGTCCATAATTGACAGAAACTCACAGCTCAAAATTGAATTAGGCCAACTACATATTCAACACCAGGATGTGCTTCACCAGCGTGACCAACATCAAGATGTGATCTCCACCTTTGAGCAGCAATATAACACCTATGAGAGGGCACTGGACCGCATCACTGAGTTGGAAAGAGACCTTAGTGCGGCTAATCACCAGATTTCTCAACTCATTGAGTCGCAGAAACAGCATGAAGTGGATCAGACACAATCATTATTTGATGAGCTTATAGCATCACCTGGTGGAATATCAGTACAGGAACTTCCGCAAATCAACCAAAAAACTAGTATTAGCAAAATTAAAATTAAAAAGTATGTAAAAATTAATAAATTTATAAGGAAAACTGAGAAGTTGATAAAGAAGAACAACTGCTTCTACAAGAACATTGCTCTTAGAAAGGAACGTATTAGCCTTATTGATTCTTTGGAAATATATAATAGTAAATTGTTAGAAAGTAGGCAAATGTATGACCGGGACACTAAACAATTACAAACTGATATCCAACGGTTACACGAGTCACTTGACATAATGAGCAAAAAATATTCAATTTCCCAAAAACAGATTGAGGAACATATACAATCAGCCACAGAGTTAGTTGATCTGTGCAAGTACAATGCTGATCGGTACAACTCATTAATTAGTAATGAAATTAACATAACCAAAGTACAAGATCTCCCGCCCAGAGTAGATTTACGAACCGATGGCATAATGACATTCACAAGAGCTACTTGTAGCCTAAACTGAATAAATGATTTTGAATTTTGAATATTGAATTTTGAATTTTTGACGGAGGCGGTGAATATGTCAATTCCAATTTTCAGAGATTCCTGAAGAAGCATGGGATACGACACCAGACCACAGTTCCAAGATCACCAGCTCAAAACGGCGTTGCAGAACGCGCGAACAGGTCGATCATGGAAAAGGCCAGGTGCATGCTTCAGGACGCGGGTCTGAAAAAGGATTTTTGGGCAGAAGCAGTGAACACTGCTGTTTACTTAAAGAATCGTTCTCCAACTAAGGCTGTGATGGGATGTACGCCAGAAGAAAAATGGACAGGTAAAAAAGACAGTATCAGTCATTTGCGCATTTTTGGTTGCCTAGCTTACGCCCTTCAGCATAAACGAGACAAATTAGATCTTCAAAGGGGTATAGATTAATAGACCCGGCGTGCCCGAAAAATGTCATAAAAGCTAGAAATATCACTTTTCTAGAGGACACTTTTTGGAATGACATTTCATCGAATGACGATGATAGATCACGTTACACTCAGGTTGGTTTAGTTGACAACAATATAACTATCACTAACAATGCTCAAGTGCAACCCGATACATCCCCAGAACCCGCAGAAACATATCTTGATAATATTGTTATCACGACAGATGATTCTGAGAGCAGTAGTGAGGCCCTAGATGATCCTGCGGATGAAACGTACGTTCCAGGAGATTCGACGCTAGAAGACGCTGAGATCTCGACTGAGGAATCAAGTGGAGGTTTTGAGTATGCTAGTGTGGCACACACTCTATGCAGTGACGATGGGATGGTTTTGAATAAAAACGAAGAATCCGATTTATCTAAGTATTTGGAGACAGCAAGCAAATTGTACCATGGACTTACGGCCAAAGCAGCAAGACTGTTGTTGGCTTTCCAGTTTGCAGTGAAAAATAATAAAAACATGCCAGAAAAATGGCAAACAAATGAAATTGCATCCTACAATTGGCTTCATGGCTTCATGCGTCGTCATACTAATTTGTCTCTGAGAGTACCAGAAGCTACTAGCCTTTCGCGGGCTAGAAGTTTTAATAAACATGTTTCTTAATTTTTTTTTTAAATTTGCAAAGCCTGTACAAGATTCTATTTTGAGCCTCAAGAAGTATGGAATTTAGATGAAACGGGCATAGCAACTGTGCATAAGCCAAAAAAAATAATTGCATGTAAAGGTTTGAAGCAGGTAACTTCTGCTGAACGCGGAGAGTTGGTAACCCTTTGCTGTGCAATAAATGCTGCAGGCGTATGTACACCACCTTTTTTAATTTTTCCATGAAAAAACTGGCAAAATCGAATGATAGACAATGGTCCCCCCGGTACTAACGGAGCCGCTTACCCAAGTGGATGGATGACTGCTCCTAATTTTGTGTTGTTTTTAAAACATTTTAAAAAACATGTGAGGTGCTACAAAGATAATCCGTGTTTAATAATCATGGATAACCACGAGAGCTACATCAGCATTGATTCAGTCAATTATGCTCGAGAAAACGGTATTCATTCATTGACAATACCACCTCACACGTCACAGAAATTGCAGCCTCTGGACAGGATACTTTTTGGAACCCTCAAATCCTATTATAATACGGCATGTGACGACTGGATGCTGGCTCACCCTGGTCGTCCATTGACAATATATGATATCTGCGGCTGTATAGGCAAAGCAAACCCCTTAGCTATGACGCCTCGAAACATAGTTAAAAGTTTTGAAATAACTGGAATTTATCCATATAACAGCGAAATTTTTACTGACGACGAATTCCTTTCTTCTTATGTTACTGACCGTCCGGAAGATTGTGTTGCTGGCTCAGAAAACATTCAAATACACTGGGCCGCAAAAATTCCGGGTCGCTTATAAAAAGTGTGATAGTTTCTTAACTACACAACACAAACTAGTGAAACTGTAGTATGTTATAGATGACTGACTTATACATAAAAGAAAATACATAACACGTTTGTAAACTGTATAATTTTATTTAAGCACTAAAAAATAAAATAAAAACACTTCTAACTTTTGACAACAAAAATATACAACACAGTTAATCTACAAAATGAAAGTTTTTCTGTAAATTTAATATTTTGTATTTCCTCCACGAGCCCGTATCGTTTCATTAAGATGATGTGGCATGCTGTAAATCAAATTTCTAATACGGTTTTGGTCTATGTTTGACCATTCTTCTACTAGCGCACTTCTTAACTCACGTAAGTTAGCTGCAGCTGGAGAGCGTTGTTTAACGCATCTCCCGAGCTCGTCCCATAAATGCTCTATGGGATTTAAGTCTGGGCTGCGAGCTGGCCACTCCATGCTGGTGATACCGACGTCTTGAATATACGCGTTGACCAAATGTGCTGTATGTGGTCGCGCATTATCGTCCATAAAAATGGAATTTGCACCCATATTCACCAAGAAAGGACCAGCATGCTCATTTAAAATCTCCTCTACATATCTGGGAGCTGTCAGAGAACCGTTTTCTATAATAACTAACCCCGTACGATCCTCTGAAGATATCCCAGCCCAAACCATTATTGATCCTCCACCGAATGGCACCTTTTCCTCAAAACACGCTTGACGATAACGTTCATTTGGTCGCCTATATACTCTTCGTCTCCCATCGTGTGCGAATAAACAAAATCTTGACTCATCGGAAAACATAACCCTGGACCAATCTTCCTGGCCATGGGTCGTGTTCTCGAGCAAACCGCAACCTGGCAACTCGATGTTCTCTGAGCAATTTAGGGCCATTTGCTGGCCTATAAGACTTTATATCAGCTTCCCGAAGTCGCCGCCGAATCGTGTCAGAGCTTACATTGTTGTGGTGAATTCCTTGAAGGCTATTTCGGACCTGAACAGCCGTGAGATGTCGATTTCTTAACATAGTGCTCACGATGAATCGGTCTTCTCGTGTAGTTGTACACCTTGGCCTGCCATTCCCTGGTCTCCTGATGTTCATGCCGGTCTCTTGAAATCGCTGGAGTACTCTTTGGACCGTGGATAAAGATACACCTACTGTTCTAGCAATATTCCGCTGACTTCTTCCTTCTTGTACCATGGTGATAATTTGTGTACATTCTGCAGTAGATAACGACATGTTGGTGCATGGTTGATGCACAAAATACTGTGACCAGCCAAAAAAACTGTTTATGATGACAGCTCGGTTTGAAATAAAAGCGAGAAAATTTTCTATTCCATAAATTTGAATTTTGATATTTTTCAAAAATCGGAAATTCTTTTTTTGAAGCTGTAACTTGTTCAAATGCAACTTCTTTTGATATGTATAATAAGCGTCACAAATCTGCCTATAACATATTATTTATACGAGGGATCTATGTAAATAACATTGGGAGATATCGCGGTTTTTCTAAATGACCCGTTATTTTTGCTGTCCAGTGTAATTGCTTAAGAAAACAATATTGCCAACCAAGCTATTGACGTGTCAGATAATGATATGACTGACGCCGAGGATATTGTAAACGACAATAATTTTGCAGAGAGAATGTCATCTCCCCGAATCCTGGAATCATGTGATGTGCCTTTTGAGCCAACACATTTAGATCAAAACATTTTACTTTCTGCTGCTAAATCTCAACAGCCTCTTACAGTAGTAGATACCACTCATAAGTCTGACTCTTGCTCTGGTGACTGTCCTGCACAAGCAATACAAGCTAAAAATAAAACTCTTACCGATTTCCAAGTACCGTCGACTTCAAAATATGTAAGCCCCGAGATTATTAGACCACACCCTAAAGCAGGACCACGTAAAAGTAACAACAAAGGCAGGAAAAAAGGCGCTACAAGAATTATTACTGATACCCTTGAAAAAAATCAAATAGAAGAAGAAGCTCGTAGAAAAGAAGAGAAGAAAAGGAAGACTTCAGCAAAAGTAGCCAAAAGGAACTTTGAAAACACGACAAAGCAGCAAAGACCTAAAAAAGCAACAAAAGCAAAAAGAAAAAGACGAAATTCCAAGGATAGTCCAAGCTCTGAAAAAGAAGTCACTTTGTCACCATCGCCGATTATTTTATAGAAGATGAAATTGAAGAAAATAGTGAAGACGAAGAAGAAGACGTAAATGATCTCGATGAAGATAATGTCCATGAAGGTGATTGGGTGGTGGTGAATTTTGTTTCCGAAAGAAGTATACCACACCGATATGTGGGTCAAATCGTAAATGAGTCGTTAACTAGCCTAGACATCAAATTTGCAAAAAAAATAGATGAGAAAAGATTCAAATGGCCTCAAAATCCAGATACTAGTGTGATTGGCAAGTACCAAGTGGTGAAGAAACTCCCTCTGCCTATTTTTAAGTCTACTTCGAAACGAATTGGTGCATTTTAATCCCCAAATCCCTTAGGCAATTCAAAATAGATAAGTAAATCCTGCTTACAGTTTGTAAGGTGATTTAATTTGTGTTGATTACTTTTAAGGATATTACCTTAGTGTAAAAGAAATACTTTTTTGTGATCTTATAATTTCGAATAATATTTTTTTTTAGTATATAATACAAACCGTATTACGGCTATTTAAGTTTTGACTGCATCCTAGTCTGATTATTAATAAGGAAAAACTGAGAAGGTCAATTATTAAACTGAGTGATTTTTATAATGCTGAAGGTTTATTGTTGATTTATTTTATTACTGTTACTTATTCAATAAATAAGAATTTTGAAATAAGACTGTTCAGAGAGTTGTTTTTTGATTTTATTTTTATTTGTACTTACACGGTCTTATTAATAAACGTAGATTAAAGCAAGAATAACTTTACTCCAAGTTGTTAGTTGAAAGTAATTCACTTCAGTATTAATAAATGCGGAGTAAGCAGGGAGTAAACTAATCCGATTTTACTCTTGGAATTAAACTTAATCATAGGTGCCACATAGTTTAACGACTGAGTAAGCATGGAGTAGCTGTCTATTTTGACGTTTGTTGCGAGTTATTATAACCTCTGGGTGCGTCTGCGTGTGAATATTTTTGTTGTTGTTCAAAGAAAATGGAAAGAGATTATGTTATTGATGATTTAAGTTATTTAGATGAAATAAATGAGGCGGAGAACCTGATGCCATTAATGAGGCGTGTAAAATTTTATAAAATGCGTAAGAATCCACTGGTAGAACTTCAAGAAAATTAATTTAAATCAAAGTACAGATTTTCTCGATCTACTGCAGTTTTTATCATCGATATGGTAAAAAATGATAGCTGGTGATGCAAGAGGTAGCTTTATACCACCCTATCTGAAAGTTTTGGCAGCAGTAAGAACATGGGCCCGTGAAGAGGTAAATAAACTCTCACCCATTTCATCATAAGTAGATCCAGGGGCGTAACCTACATATTTTCACAATTTAGTGTCTGTTTACTTGTTTTTAATTTGTAATCCTATGTTTTATGTCAACAGTTTCAAGATGATGCAGGAGATATTAGTGGAATGAGTCAGCCAACAATATCACTTGTATGCAAACAAGTGGCCTTGGCTATAGTTGCTCAAAGAGCTCAGTGGATTAAAATGCCACAAACCGATCCAGAACAGAATAATGCGATTGCTGGTTTTTATTCATTGTGTGGGTTTCGACAAGTGATAGGAGCTATCGATTGCACACATATTCGAATTCCAAAAGTCGGAGGAGATGTTGGGCAATACTACATAAACAGGAAAGGATACAGTTCAATAAATATAAGTAGTGATATTATTGGGCATTCTGGCTCAAAATCAACACATCGGCGTTCGCTACGCTCACTGCGTTGCTCCGTTTCACTTCGCACCGCCGCCTACGTGTTGATTTTGATCCAGACTTCCCAATAATATTTCAGTAAAAAAAGTCACTTTTTTCGAACGTTCAATCGATCGCTGCCCGGTGCTGTTGAATTTTGAGCCAGACTTCCCAATAATATTTCAGTAAATATCAACTTTTCGCGTTTTTATCACTGACCCAATTTTTTTATAAACAAAAGCGTGTTACATTTTGATGTAACATTGAAGAATAAATAGCATAATACACCTTCATTATTTTTCTATTGCGGCCACAATGTAACACGCTTTTATTTATATAAAAATTGGGTCAGTGATAAAAACGCGAAGATTTTTAATATAAATTATTTTTAACTTTTTAGTTATTTGCTTGTTTTTAAAAAGTTTTTTTTTCTTTTAAATTATTATTATTATAAGTCTCACGGAAAATACATTATATCCCTAACAAACCAATATTAACTAAATAAATACTTTCAGATCATGAAGAGGCATAAGCAAAGCGGTGATTTTTACAGGAAGCAAAAAAAAAAGCCCGAGAGGAAGAAAATAAAAAGAATAAGGCAGCTTTACTCAAGTATTTTGACTCGACTATACCAAAGACCTGAATCTGAACGTGATACAGAAACTAGTAGGGAAGAGCGGGGTTGGTTCTTACGGAGGTAAGAATTAACAAGATTATTGCCGACTAACTTAAAGAGTACTCGGTTTACAAGTACTATATACGCCGCCGAACAAGTCGCGACTCGCCAGTCGCCAGCCGGCCGTTGATTGGAATAGTTGTGTGTAGCGAGCCCGGATTGACAGGTAAACGAACTTTTCTTGCGTTGCAATAATTTGACTCACGACTTAGTTATTCACTCAATTGAATTAATTTTTATTTTGCAATCAACTTTATTTTATTGAAAAGAATTAGTATTATCAGTTTGTAATTATTGTTATTTGTTTTTTTCTTGTGATAAATTTAGTATAAAAGGTGACCTTGGGGCTAAAAGTAACAAATAAAGCGGGGTAAATATTAACATGTTAGTATATGCCCCGTTGTTGGGCGAGTATTAACATATTAACAAAATGTTTTTATAGCACTTCTTTTTACAGAATGAGGAACTACAAAAGGAAGACTACAACGGGGTCCACGTCACAAGAGGTATTTGAACTGGCAGCTAAGGAAATTATGGAAAAAAACAGAAAATATAGAGATGTTGCTTCTGAATATGATATTTGTCATGTGACACTATTCAAATACGTCAAAAATAAAAGAAGTGGTGAAAAATGAAAGAAATTGTACGGCTGAAAGATCCTTTTCAAAACTGAAGCTTTATAAAAATTAACTGCGAAGTTCCATGACCGAGGACAGATTAAATATTTTGGCTCTCCTTAGTTTGAGGGAAACAGATTTCGACGATATTTTCGATACGTTTATTAATGTGAAAATCAGACGAAAAATAATTTAGCTTGTAAGTACCTCTAGTTTAATTTTGAATAAATTGTATGTTAGCCAACTTATTGTATTGTATAAGTTTTGAAACTACAAAATCACTGTATTCTTTAAGTTTTCTTTTTCTTACAATTATATTTTGATAAAAAAATATGCTTAGTTAAACTGATACTGTTTTTTTTAAAAAAGGAAAATTATTTAAATATTATTATTAGTAAACGCTTTTCAGTATTTAAAAATAATTCAATCACACATGTGTTTTTTTTATTACTGTGAAATGACCCTAATAATTCTACTTTGTTATTTTTTGTTACATTTTTCATTTTTGTCACACTTTTCATTTTTATTTCATTTTTGTGATGGTACAAACATTTTGAATATTATGACCCATGTGTCAAATTACACTAAACCTTATTTTATACCTTTGGAAATAGACGTTTTATTAACCCAGATAAGCCTACTGTCCTATATTTAGGACAGTAGAAATAAAAAAAATATCAGAATACCCTCTTTATCTAAGATTATTTAGTCTTATGATTTGCAGTAAGAAACGTGTCAGCTTTATTAGAAAAAATAAAAAGACAGTTATTTTAACAGTTTTTACCTTATATTTTACCTTATAAGTGTGTAATAAAAGTGCGTTGCAGACATGGCAAATGACAGGTATGTATAAAAAGTTATATTTTACTCGTGAGTTGTTTTTTTCTGTGTTAATATCTAGTTGATAACCTTAACTTTTGTACTAAATAAATATTCTAGCAAAATAATATAAATAAATTACGTATAACTTGTTACAAATACTAGCGTACTATATATAGGACAGTAGGATAATATACATGATTTTAGTACAATAATACAACTTTTTCTTTACAGACCGTTAGCTGCGCATGAAATTTTAGATGCTTTAGAAAATGTTTCTGATAATGAAGAAGATTATAGAGAACGACTGATATGTATTCTACCTCCTCCTGTTGATCCTGACTGTCTCACTGACGAAGATTCGGGTGAAGAAGATAATGTAACTTTGAATAATTTGCCACGAAACATTCTGCTTCAACCGGCTGAAGTAATGATTCAAGGGCAGATTATGGTGAGTGATACAGAAGAAGAACCTTCTGATTCTACAGGTCGAACTAAACGTAGGCGTACCTACGCATGGAGAAAACGGGACTTGGCAAAAAATCCCTTGAATTGGCCAGATGTTCAAGGCGCTTGCCAAGATAAGCGCCCAATTGAGTGGTTTGAAAACTTCTTAGATGAAGATGTTATTTCGTTGTTGGTGTCAGAGAGCAATAAATATGCTGTCAAAAAGAATTTGCCTGGAGACATAACCACTGAAGATATGAAATGTTTCATCGGCATATTGTTGGTTAGTGGTTATTCATGGCTCCCCCGTAGAAGAATGTATTGGGAAAACTCCCCTGATACAAAGAATGAATTGATCAGCTCGGCTATGACTAGGGATAGATTTGACTTTATTTTTCGCCACCTTCATGTCAATGATAATCTGGATTTGCAAGACAAATACACAAAAGTACGCCCCCTAGTTACACTTCTAAATAAAAAGTTCTTAGAGTTTTCTCCTCTTGAAGAGCATTACAGTGTAGATGAGGCCATGATCCCCTACTATGGTAGACATGGCTGCAAACAGCACATAAAAGGTAAACCTATTAGGTACGGGTTCAAAGCTTGGGTTGGTGCTACACGGTTAGGGTATGTTTTATGGATGGAACCATACCAAGGTGCTACAACTATGTGCAATCCAATATATAAAGAATTGGGGCTGGGTGCAAGCGTTGTTCTCACTTTTTGCGATGTGCTGATTTCACGTGGCTTCGACCTTCCTTACCACGTAGTTTTTGATAATTTTTTTACTGGGACGCCCTTGCTGGAAGAGATAACAAAGAAAGGCCTTCGTTGCACTGGGACAGTTCGAGAAAACAGGACATCTAGTTGTCCTCTGATTACATCGAAGTTACTGAAAAAAAAGGAACGTGGTGCTGTCGATTACAGAACGACACATGACAACACGTTCATTATTGCTAAATGGCATGACAATAATATATTCAGTATTGCTTCTAATGCTGTAGGAATAAATCCTAAACAATCTGCCAAACGCTTCTCACAAAGTGAAAAGAGAAACATTGTCATTGAAGAACCACATATGGTGTCCATCTATAACAAATATATGGGAGGAGTGGATCGGTCTGATGAAAATATTTCACATTACCGAATTGGTATACGAGGTAAGAAATGGTACATGCCGTTGCTCACACACATGATTGATCTTGCCGAACATAATGCATGGCAGTTATATAAAATAAATCATGGAAAACTGGATCATCTTGGCTTTCGCAGAAGGGTAGCAATTGCTTTGATTGAATCAAACAGAAAAAATGCCAAAAGAGGGCCTAGCCGACCCTCCCATCATGAACATGCTGATAGTCGTAAAGACCAAATGAATCATCTGGTTATTCCTCAATCGAAGCAAACACACTGTCGTCAATGTCACCCTACTGTCCTACTGTCCTACATATAGGACGGCTGTTTCCCTGAAAGCCTTACACTTAATTTTTTTTTCATAATTTTTTTTATGTTGCATAAGATCTAATAAACTAAATAATGTAACTTTTTTCAAAATTTTTAGAAAATTTTAGTTTCAGGCTTATCTGGGTTAAGTACTTGTTTACCTTATTTTATTTTTCGTGCATAATTTTTTTACCGTGCAACAGGTGTCAGCCCTATCAGAATAATAATAATTTGGCGCGTTGTGGGGAAGCTTGGTCTCTTTAGGATATTTACTCATGTGGTCAATACCTTTCAATTTGACATTTGAAAGCTATTAAAAAACTTCAAACTAGTTCACTAGTGTCAGTGATTCATAGAGAAATATAAATATAGGGTATAGAGAGTCGTCTCGTGGTGCTTTTAGGCAAACCAATTTGACACCGCCATCTCTGGCATCGTTCCGAAACTCATAGGTATGCATACCGGCTGTCGGCTATTGACAATTTTTGACTTATAATAGTACTGTATGACGTGAAAATTTTAATTGGTACCTGATGTAATTTTTGCAAACATAGATATTTTTTTATTTTTTGTTTTTTGTGTGTTATGATTGTCCTTTATTTTTTGTGTGTTTATTTGTGATGATAAGTGTCTTTTTATGATAGGGCATTTTCCAATAATTTTGATGCTGTAAGGGAGAAAAGAGCTTGACACTTGCTGAGTTTCTTGCCGGTTCTTCTCAGTACAAGGTCCCAGAGTAGACTTACGAACCGATGGCATAATGACGTTCATAAGAGCTATTTGTAGCCTAAACTGAATAAATAAATGAATTTGAATTTTAACATTTATTTGTACACTCCCGGACTCCTAAATCGAGCCAGCTTGCATAATGAGTTTTATCGTCCATAACTTTTAATTTTTTTTTAATCTCGAAAAACAAATGAAGAGCTGCAGTTGTTCATTATTTAGGAAACCCGAACAATACAGAAACTTAAAATTAGAACATTGATTGTAGATTTTTTTGTAACTATGGATTGAAAAAGTTCCTAAGTTGTTTTCGTTAATGTTTAAACCGTTTCTGGATTAAAGTTATGGATACTTCGCCTGAAGTAGCAGCTCAACCTGTGGCGCTTCTTCAGTCCGGCTTAAGCCAGAAAACGAGAGTACACAACTCCACATAAGCCGTTCCGCTGTTCAAAGAGTGTACCACAGGTTCCTAGAGACTGGGGGATATGTTCGCCGTTTACGTGGACCACGATTTCGGGAAACAAAAGAACGACAGGATCGATTTATGGTTACGACCAGCTTGAGAAATCGTCACCTAACTTCGGTTCAGATCCAGGAACAGCTTCGAAACTTTCACGGAGTTGCTGTTAGTGCTTGTACTGTGAGGAGAAGGCTTGCAGAACGTGGACTAAGACCGCATAAGCCAGCCAATAGGCCCAAACTAGAGCGTGCTCACCGAATGTCGCACCTTCAGTTTGCGCGCCAATATTTACCAATATTGCCAATATTTACGCTAGACGCAAAGGCAATGGAGCCAGGTGCTCTTTAGTGACGAGACAAAGATCATGCTACATGGTAACGATGGAAGGAGGAAGGTCTACCGAAGGCAGGGAGAACGTTTCGTGCAGTGTTGCATAGAAGAAAAAGTAAGTTGTGGCGGTGGGTCATGGACCGTCTGGGGAGGCATTTCCGCCGAAGCAAAACTGCACTTGAGTTTATATCTGGGCCTCGGATGCCATCAGTAAATGCTGACCGTTATATACACCAATATTTGGAGGCTCATGTAATGCAGTATGCCGAGTTTGTAGGCCCAAACTTTACTTTTATGCATGACAATGACCGAGCCCACACAGCAGAAAACGTCAGAAATTACCTCCAAGACGTTGGTATCACCGTAATGGAATTGCCATCAAGAAGTCCCGTCATGAACCCAATGCACCTGTGGGACGAGTTAAAGAGACGCGGTGTGGCTCGTTATCCAACCCTACAAACATTACAGGAACTGAAAACTGCCATTGAAGAAGAATGGGAGAATATCCCATTGATTAATTCGATGCCAAATCGCATGAATGCTGTCATTAATGCTTTAGGAGGCAATACAAGTTATTGAATAAAAATATTTTTTTGCCTAAACCATTTTCTCTTTAAAACTCCAACTTAAAGTCTTTGTCTGTAGAAAGGCAGAATCAACACTTGGTCATTTAAGTAATTTTTTTTTATTCAAATTCAGAACAGCACATGAGCCTAATGTTGAATATGCCAGCTACAAAACTGCATAAAAACTTCTTGGTCATTCATACATTTTTTAAAGTTATGGACGATACAAACTCATAATGCTAGGTGGCTCGATTAAGGAATCCGGGAGTGTATTTGTAATCTTCTATGCAAAATGAATGATGTAAGTAACTTTGAAACGTATCGTGATAGATGTTGGAATTAGACAATCATCCCCCAGGAGGTGCTTTAAGCACTGTAACTGTCTAGTGTGAGTTTTGTTTACTATCCGACGGATACAACGGATAGTATCCGTATTCATTCGATTACGTTTACGAAAATGAAAACTAGTATGGCATTGAAGCAGAGCCTCCTGGCGTCGTACGAGAAGTGTTAAAATTATGCCATACAAATTCACGTTTTCGTTAAAGTAATCGAATGGCGAATGAAACTCACAGTAGGCCCTCTGTTGTGATTACTTTTGCTCAGCACTGCTATAAAAA
The DNA here is from genome assembly GCA_947562085.1 of Eudonia lacustrata. Taxonomy (NCBI): domain Eukaryota; kingdom Metazoa; phylum Arthropoda; class Insecta; order Lepidoptera; family Crambidae; genus Eudonia; species Eudonia lacustrata. Next base: position 6,945,928 of record OX387328.1, read on the forward strand.
CACATTTTAACTCAATAAAAAAAATCAAACTTTCTTCTGAGGTTATAATCGAGTTAGCACCTTTGATTAGGGCAACATTTCAAGACTTATCTTGCTTGTGTTAAGGACCACACTGGTGAGGGTTTTCGAAGCAATGATTTACTCCGGTGCTACCGTTGACATAACTTCTTGAAAAGATAATTGGCCCTCATTACTAAAATACTTTTTAAATTTCTGACGAACCACTTCACCGCATTCGTGGGCCATCCAATCATCAATGACATGACAAATAGAAGCCATCGGATGAGTGTCACGCCATTCCTTAGTTTCTTTAGTAAGCCGCCAAACAGCTGGCTGAAATACCATCGTACTCAAATTCTCTCTATCCAGCAATTCTTCGGTAATGTACTCCTCATTATGTCTACACAAGAAATTATGTAGCGTGCAGCACGTCATTGCAATTTCATTGATATCTTCTATATTAACAGCTATATTTCTACGAAACAAACCAAATTTTGAGTAGAGTATACCGAATGCATTTTCAAAGACACGCCTTGCTCGTGACAGACGGTAATTGTATATGCTCTCTGCCAGTCCATTGGGTGTTTTGTATGGTGTCATCACGTTATCCACTAATTCGACAGCGTTGTCAGCAACAAACACGTATGGTACAATTACATCATCATCAGTGATAGACGTTGGACTTGGCAAACCGAGAGACTCATCTATTAATTTCTCAAAAAATGTTTTCGTGTACCGTAACACTGGTGGATGTGACAGCCCTCCTCTATTACCGACTTCTACGAACAAAAACTGGTGGTTCGCATCAACTATTGCTATAATTATAATGCTGTGAAACTGTTTGTAGTTAAGAAATTCGTCATTTTTCTCATCTGGTTTCTCAATCGCAATGTGCTTCCCACCAAGGGCACCGGCACAGTTCTTAAAGTTCCAGTTACTTTCAAATGGTTTGACCACCTTTTGCCATTCTTGCTCTGACGATGGCATCTGTAAAGATGTATTATAATCAATCAACTGTTAGGAAAGTTATTTTACTTTACAGTATTCCGTAGACCGTACAATCTTTTTTTATACTTAAATACTTAAATTAAAAAGAAATACAGAGATGTTGACTGTCAATAGTCAACATCTCTGTATTTTAAAAATAACAACACTTTAAAAATACACAGTATTCTTTTTTACAATACCACCACAACAAGTGGTAAATAAACAATATTATTCTAGAACATAACTATGTTCTAGAATAATATTGTTTATTTGCAGTTATTTAGGTTAACTTAGTTAAGTTAACCTAAATAACTGCTACAGTAAAATGTCATAAATACAGGTTGTTTTGTAATACCAGTATAGTCCCGAATATGGCAAATAGGGCACTGTGCATAGAACCTCGGAAAATTATGAACATACCTGCACCACATGACCATATTGAGGTTGTTTGTTACTATGAAAATTGCATAGTGAAAACCAGCCAGGTAAGTCCAGCTGATATATTCTGCCCCCAATAGTTGAAAAGCCGCACCTAACAAAAAGTCAAAACGGAGAAAAAAATGTTTGAATGAATGAAACGGGAAATCGTCTGCTGTTCTTAAGTAAAGGAAAATAATTACATGTTGAAAATTTTGAATATTAGCAACGATATTTGTCTTTGATTTCCATTTATAAAATGTAATGTTTTTTTAATTATTTAATTAGAAATAATTAAAAAACCCTTTCATTCTAGTTAAAAAAATTGGAAAAAATACTACGTCCTTAATTGAATAGACGCAAATAGCCAGGTGCGCCCTTTCAACCTCGAACGCCTAATACTTAACTTTTGTATTAAGTATCAAGTTAAGAAGAATAGGCGCATTTGGCTATATCCGCCTTTTTCCTTATGTATCCAAAATCATACTGATAATCCTTGACTAAGATAAAAAGTACATAAAATAATCTATATAAACCCTATTTATTTTTGAAAAAGAAAAATACAACATTTAATGTGAAATATTTATTATCATAAAATTGGCTTTTGAAACAAACAACAAAAAGTCCTTATCTATGGCACAGTAACATAAAAAAATCCAAAATAAATGTCATTTATTCTTGATGTGAGTTCCACTTAAAAATCAAGTATGTACTTGTGAGATAATTATTAATTCCTTAAACTTAGAACTTAAACAAAACATCTTAAGTTAGTTTTAATTTAGTCGTTTTATAAATGATTACACATGTAAACAAAATAATAACAGACTTGAAAATAATGGCCACTGGTGTATGTCATCTAAACTAGTTCAAGTATCTCTATATTATTATTTATTGCAACAGTGCTGTATTATTTTACAATTAATAAAAAGTAAACATAAAAAATATATTTTCGAGTTCACAGCCGTAATCATAAATTTATAAAATAATCAGTCAGTTATAATGAAGTAAGCGTCATTTTGATAACTGCAGAGAAGGAACCATCTTCTCTGCAGTTTAATAAACCATCGTGACTGTTGTCATTTGCTTGACATACCGAAATTTCTTCTGAAGTTTCTAATATAGTACTACTTGAATTTGGCGTAGTAGTAGCAGCTAAAGCTTTGGTAACTAAGTTAAAGCTTCGACCTTTCTTCATGACAGTTTTGTCTGCAACAAATGTAAGTAAGTGATAACCAATTTGCGACTTGATAATATGTTAACACCATAAAAAATTACCACATGCAGGTTAAACTAACATTATTTTAAATAAATTAAACCAGCAAACCCCCTTAGTCACTATTTACACCAAAAAATCTACAAAATCCTCCTTGTAAAAACTCGGTTGATAACTTTATCTGGTTTTAAGAAAAGGCGTCTTAACCGGCGAACACACACACAGACAAACAAACAGAGCGACAACGGAGATACTATAAGGGTCCCATTTCTCGTTCTAAGGTACGGAACCCTAAAAATATGCATAACCCATTTTATACAGTAGGTGTAAGATACACAAAAGCAAACAAGTTCTTATTTATCAACAAATTAATTGAATTGAATTTAACTTAATATTACATTTACCGGAACTTATCCATTTGGTGCATCAACAAAATGTTAATTTCCGAGCAAAATTTATACTTGACTGTTACACTTAATTATGTCTTATTTATAAGCACCCGGTATCATGAGCAGTGATCGGATAACCGATCACTGCTCATGATACTCACTATTTCACATTTCTTAAACAAAAGATGATGACTAATGTACTTAATGTAATGAAAATTAAATAAATACTTACTTGGTGATAAATCACACAACGAAAAATTGCGCACGAGCGCGACACGTCTGCTTCCACACTCTACAGCCACTCGGGCGCAACTGATCTGTTGCCGTAGATTCCCCACCCGCGCAGCCCCCCGCTGCATTATGATAATAAATGAAAAAGACGCTTCTGCACAATTGCGCCTTATTAATTAATTACCAATAGTACTTCTCTGTGCCAACTCAAGTTATAAAGACGCATATGACAAATGCGCCCGGGAAAAACTTACTTTACGAAGTAGAAAAGGCGGAAGTGGCAGATGTTGATTTTTTTCCTTAGTTTTTATGATGTTTCCAATTACTGTGTAAGGCGCAAATGGGTATAATATGCGCCTTTTTAATTTCTTCTTATAAATTGGATCACTTAAGCGTCTTTCAAATTTCCGAACTTACACAAAAATATCAAACCAAAAGGGCATTTATACGTAAATGTGTCTTTTCAATTAAGCTTAAGGCAAATTCGTCTTTTCATCTTCAATCAGGTGCAAATAAGTGTGCAGAACCCCTTTTTTTTTGTTGCGCTAAAACTGCAACGGAACGAGATAGAAAAATATAAAAAATATTGGAAGAAGCGCCTTTTTTGCCTGATTCCGGCAATGTATGTAACTCAATTTGGCAAAAAATGTTAGATACGTCTTTTCAACTAACGGGGGCAGCATTTTTCTTGGTCGTCAACCTCATGGTCAAATAAAAACAGAATTCAAAACATGGCAAGTTTAACAAAAATATTGAATTTTTTATGAAAAGCTTTTCTAAGTAAATATGATTTTGCATGTTATCACAGTGTTCTATATAATTGGTTGCATGACTATGTTTCGGGAATATACACCTATTACCAAACATCCTGTATAATGTGTGCCTAAATATAAAAAATATAACAACAAGCCCATAATCGCAATTAACACTATATTTTAATACATTTTTTGTATGCAATAAATAAAATATATTTGAGGTAATTATTGAAAATTAGATTTTTCCAGTTATCTTAATTTGACTACAAGACAAAATTTTATGAAATTTTGGATTAATTGTCTAATGTGATTATTAACAAACCTACTTTTCTGTTAGTATTCAATTACATTATATAATTGAATAGAATAGAATAAGTATTTACTACAAATTGGAATAGAAACAAGCGTATAAACATTGTCACAATTTCTTTTGCTTCTAATAAAAGTAGTCATGCTTTTAGCGGACAATTTAGGTATTAACTACACTAGGGTGAACTCGCCTTTTAACGGCCCCCGCCTAATATCGGCCGTTTGAACGTATTCAGTTGTAACTAATTTTAAAAAATGCCTAAATAGTAAAAAAAACCTTGCCAAAGTAGACCTTATAGGTACGGCAACAATATTTTTTCAATATCTTAACTGTAAATTAAATACATGCACATGCACTTAGGATTTAGGGTTTACTTTTTCGTTTCAATCTAAGATCGGCAGGGGTGGCCGATATTAAGAAATAGTGTGTGGGTATGAAGTGTTGTAATTTAGAAGCTAAACTATGTGTTTATTTATAATAGTCTAAAGTTTAAAAAAAAGTTTACAATATAAATTAGGTATTTCTGTTGTAAATTCATATTCGGCTGCCTAAGAAAAAACTGTCAAGGCTACGGCTGATACAAGACAATTCAATACCTAATACCGGCCTCTTGCTTCTTTTAGGTAAAGTATAGTTCTTTTTCTTTTTAGTCAACAGATATAAATGCCATCATGTCACCACATCTTACGGGATACCTACTTGGGTGGGAAAGCCGTTTCATCGAATTTTGTTTCTTCGAAAACCTTTCAATGACATTTCTATGCTAGCCCAGCGAGCGGTCTTGAAAGTTTCTACTTTCCGTCCTTTTATCTTCCCCACTGAACTACTTTGTAAGTCTTGTAAGGTATTAACAGTAAGAAAATTATTTATATTGAGCACAGTATATTGATAGGTTACCGGAGCTGTAAGCTCGCTCACTTCTTGTTGCACTAAGAGCACAACTCGCAGTATACCACTGCTCGGGCCGTCAACTCTAAAGTCGACTACCAAATGTCCTCTTTGGTGGCGGAGTTGTAAGCACACTCACTTCTCGGTACCCATCCAGGCACCTGATCAATTCCAAAGTCCTACGCGGCTGATTCAACCGGAGGCTTTTGCATCTAGCGGGCGCCTCTACTAGTTCTTCAGACTAGTGCCGGAGATGTTGGAGAACTGCTCAATGAAAACCACCGAGCAGAACAACCAACTAAGGGCAACTCACGTGCCCCGCAGGTCTTTTCGCTTCAGGCCCCCACCGCTACTAAGACCCGCTCGCTGTGCACGAAATGGAAGCCTGGCCAGACCTCAACCAGGCAGACGAACATTCCCACTTCTACAGCTAACCACATGCCACCACGAGTCCAACCCATGTCCGGGGCCTGCTGGACACGTCCGCAAAGGCATAACCGGCAGGGGGCCTAGGATCCGGAACTCCTGTGGTACCCTTGAAAAGACAGCCGGACCCGTAGTTCCAACAGCCATATCCTACCTATCAGGTCAATACAGGTACAATGGGGGTCATCGCTATCCAACCGTTAAAGAGGACATACGAGAAGATATTTCAGAAGAAAAACGGCCTTGAAGATGGATACCACTGCTGATGAAACCGCCCAAGTCATTGCACTACTGCAATCAGGGATGCGGCAGTGTTATGTCGCTCGGCAACTGAACTTAAGCCGTTATTCAGTTCTAAAAGTTTACCAGCGTTTCCTGGAGATCGCGTTCGAAAGCATGGCTCTGGTAGACGTCGCTGCAGCTCGGAGAGAGACGACCGATTCATTGTGTCGACGTCTTTGAGAAATCGGTTCTCGAAAGCTGTTGAGTTGCAATATCAGCTCCAGGCAGCTCGCAGAACAACCGTGAGCATGTCTACGGTTAGACGAAGACTGAGGGAGAAGAAGTAGCTGCTGAACTAGCGGCTCGTAGAGCTGCTACGGGTCCAAAATTTACCGCAGCGCTTCGGCGAGTCCGCTTGCAGTTTGCTCGTAATCACGTCAATTGTTCCCTTGAACAATGGAAATATGTTCTCTTCTCAGACGAGACGAGAGTCTGCCTTTTCTGCAACGATAGACGCAAAAAAAGTGTACAGAAGACCACAGTGAACGTTACACACAACCCAAGCCTGCATCCAGGAGACGGTAGAATACAGGGGCGATTCTTTTATATTCTGGGGCGGCATGTCGGCTGATGAAGGCAAAACCGACCTCTTGTTTGCGTTTCCTGGGCTAGAGGTCCTGGAAGAGAATGTGATCCCATATGCCGGCTTTGTTGGCGAGCAGTTCACATTAATTAATGCACGATAACGGTCGCGCTCACGCTGCAGTAATTGTGCGCGACTACCTTCAAGAAGTTGGGATCTCTGTTGTGCAGAGGCCAGCGAAAAGTTTAAATCTGAACCCGATAGAACACCTCTAGGACCATTTGAAACGTAAGGTTCGGTCTCGTGATCCCGCTCCTACGACTTTTTAAGAACTCAACAAGGCCGTTATTGAAGAATGGGTCAATATCCCACAAGAAGAGCTCCTGAAATTGGTAAGATCCATGAGGGAGCGTATGGAAGCCGTGATCAGGGCAAGGGGGGTAACACTAGGTTTTAGATTAGTTTTAAGCAAAGTTTTATATATATATTTAATTATTCTGTTTTTAATCAAAATCTTTTAATTGAGTATTTTTATTGTTTTTAACTTTGATTTCTTTTTGCTTGCTTTAGACTGTGTCTATATTTTGTGATTTTTTGTTGTCAAAAGTCTAATAACTACAATTTTGTATAAATGCTTATTTAACGGTTCTCCTTATTAGGAACTTGATATTTTTGTTAACTAATACTGTACTAATACTTCAGTAACCGATCTCAAAAGGTTGTGACATATGATTCAAGCGTTACCCGCTTAGAATCAGATCTACGACCTGTAACGCGAGGGGTCCCTCAGGGATCCATTCTTGGCCCTCTGTTATTAATCATGCACGTTTGATCTACCGGATATAATAAAACACTGTAAAAACACTGTAAATACTCTCTCAATACCGAAACATAAAACTGTTGCTTTTCGTGGCAGTTTCAAACATAGTGCTACTAAGTGTTGGTACGATCTAAACCCCCCCCCCCCCCCACGTGATTTGGTATTAGTAGCTGTTTTATTTGTTAGTTTAATTACATTTATTTATTTTTCTCGTTGGCTTTTCTTGAGGTGGTTTACATAGTAGGGACCATTTTGTTAATTTATTTATCTGTTGTCTGTATTCACAGACATACCACTCTGTGATATATTTATTTATTCAATACGTATATATACCTAATTATCTTTATGCACCATACCAGCACTATGCAGGCTTTTGTTTTTTAATATTTATTCCAACTGTAGGATTTTAGTACCAGGCAGTTTGTTATTATTAGTAAAGTTATAAACGCGAGACACGTTGCGCGTTTTCTCTACGGGTTTTGGCAGAATATCAGTGTCATGACCTTGGTTGCAAACTGAGTCGGAGCCCTTTGGTTGACTCAACACATACCTAGTAGGTATGTGTAGGTATTACCTACTTTATGTTACACTAAGGTTGTATTTTTAGTTGCTATTTCAGTTCCTGTATTTTTTTTAATGTGACTTTGTGTATGTGTTGTGTATTACCAATAAATGTTATTCATTCATTCATTCATAAAAATTGTACTAATTAATCCTACTTTAAGGACTGACCTAAACCCTTTTTCTTTTTTTTATGACAGATTAAAGTTTGTTTTCCCACAAAATAGATTTTTTTGAATTATTTCTTTTTGATTAAAAGTGCGATAGATTCTTTTTACATACTTAATTATACTTAAATCATCAATTATAATTTTTATATCTTATAAGAAGACTACAGGTCTTATGACAGAATGGTGTATATAATATATTATATATAGCCTATCATTTGCACAATCTCATGTTCTAACCGGTCGATGTGGAGATCCTTGGGGGAGGCCTTTATCCAGCAGTGGACGTCTTTTGGCTGAGGAGGAGATGATGATGATGATGATGATGATGATGATGATGATGATGATGATGATGATGATGATGATGATGATGATGATGATGATGTTGTTCTAACATACACATTGTATGTAATGTATGTAGTAACATACTAATTTTCTTCATCAAGATCGGTCAAGCCGTTCTTGAGTTATAAGAAGACACAGGCAAAAATTTAATTTTTTTATAGCCTATCATTTGCACAATCGTTGTACTTACTACATAAAAATTTTCATCAAGATCGGTCAAGCCGTTCTTGAGTTATAAGAGGACATACAGACAGACTGACAGACAAAAGTCTCAGAAATCGTAGAATTGGTGTCAGCGAGTCATAAGACAAATATTTATCCCAAAATTTGTCAGAAAAATTGCATGTACAGACAGAGCCTACAGATTTATATAGTAAGTAGTATAGAAGATAGATAGCAAAACTTTATGATATTTATTTGCATACAAAAATAGTTCTAGTAGACTATCTACTTGCCTAATGTAATATTACCATATTATGAAGTTTTCTTGTCTGTACTAGTTAATACTCATGGGGGACAAATGGAAATAAAAAAATCTATCTGTCACCCTAATAGTAACTGGTGGACAGATGAAACTTTTTCAATCTAAAAAAGATTTTTGTTAAAGGACAAAACAGGGTGATAGCCATAATCCCGCCATTTATTGCCTTCCCTACCTTTTAACATTACATGCTGATAAGGGGCAAAAGATAAATAGTAAATAATTACAAAGTTGTGATGAATTAAACATGAAAAAATACTGACAGGGCCATCATTTGGGCAGTTCACCCTATGGTCAATTATGATTTAAAGCTTAACAAGTTCAAACAAAACAAACAATAATAAAATAAACTAACCTTAATATAACTGCGCAAGCCCTTATAAATAGCTCTGCAGGTATCCATTACAGTAGTTCTTACTGATTCAGTTGCCAGACAACTTAATGTCAGATTCTCGTAACTGCAACCTAACGCAAGAAACCTAAGAGTTACTAACAGTTGCTCTTCTATTTTGATTGAACTATGAGGAAGTTTGATTTTCTTCATATGTGGTCTCACCAGACTTAGCAGTTCACAGAAGCATTTATAATTCATTCCCAAATTAACTAATTCGTTGCATTTTAAAGTTCTTACAATAAACTGGTGCAATTTTGTCCTTTTAATTTTCTTCTTCCAAAGCTTTTTCTTATTTTTCTTTTGCATTTCCTTGACTCTAAGTAATAATATTATAGCTAGTAAAGCTTTATCTTTTCCACACATTTTACAGTTCACAATTATTTTTGGGAATACGGGATTGTTTAAACATCTGCAATAAAAACAATGTTAAATGCTATGCTTATTTTGGCTCCTATAGAGATCAGTAACATTTTCTTTGAAAATGACCTAGCTAAGAAGCTGAAAGACATAAATATGCATTATAACGTTTGGAAAAAAGTATTAAGGGAATTGTTCAGTTTCGGCTTTTCTTGAACAAGTTATATCTTTAAAATGTATTTTTACAGTAAAATATAAATAAATATAATAAAAATATCTTTGATGCTGTTGTTGCGGGAAAGTAAATAACTAATTTAATTAGTTTTAAAAGTAGTTTTTGAAGGAAAGTCACACCATTAATTCCTGAGATTCTATAACAACAAATATGGCAAAAATCTTTAATTGCTATTAAGAAATCGATATGAACCGATTATAAAAAGAATTATTCTACTTAAACTTATACAATCAAGTAATTTTTCGCAAATTAATTTAATTATTCACCTTAAAATCAATTAAAACTTGCAAAACAATATGTTTTACTGCAAATTGTTTTACATGACAATTAGAAGAAATCGATTATTCCTGTATCGATTTTACTTTCTATTTTTTTTATCAGCCTGTAAACATTGATGTGATGATGACATTTGTAAAAAAAAGTACTTGCTTGCCTTCGTGTACTTTAATTTAAACAATTCCACATTATTAAGAGGCGAAATTCAAACCAGGCACATTAGCCGAAAAATATACTTTGTTTATATCTTGTACAAAAATGATCTCCAGGGCAGATCTTCTATTTTACAATATTAATGTAATTGCCTTGTAGGACGAAGGTGCAGTGGTTAACGCACCCGGTCTGCGAGTGCTGAGGTTAAGCAACTTTCGCAAAAGCCGGTCATCGGATGAGTGACCAACAATTTATCATCTCGAGCACCTCCGTGCTTCGGAAGTCACGTAAAGCTGATGGTCCCGGCTGCATTAGCAGTTGTTAAAACAACCACCAATCCACATTGGTGGTTTATGGCCCATTCTCCCTATCCATCCATAGGAAAGGCTCGTGCCCCAGCAGTGGGGACAAAAAATGAGCTGTTGATGATGATCTTAATTACTTACAATGATTCAGAATAAAATCATTAAAACAAAACTGTTATTTTTTTTATTTTATGTTTTATTCATTTATACTAAAGCATTTTAAGTAAGATAATATACTAAAAATAAAACAATGGTCAGTCATTTATTTTGTTATCCTAATTACATTGTTTCAGCAATAAATGCAGCATCTAACAGGAACATTAAACTTGCTTGTAACATTTACGTTTTCCTGGCAATAAGTTGCTATAATTACTTACTTTTAGATACCTACAAAGATTGAAAAACACCATTTTTTGATAATATTGGTTAATATTCAGTTTAAAACCCAAAGCATTCTATTAAACTGAACAAATCCCTTTGACTATTATTTGCAATAATAATGAGATACGAGTGAGTAAACATTACATTGTTCTGGTGCATTATCAGCAATGCTTTACAACGGCAATTTACGATAATTGTGACAGAGTAAAGTGCGAATCCATGTCGTCACTTACCAGCAGAAGTTGAGGTGAAGAATTGAGAGCAAAAGCCACACTCACACTCACCAATGTTAAACGTAAATAAAAAAAATACGGTAGGTAAGTAAGTTTATCTACAATATTCATTGCGAGACTAAAACTGTTTAGAGTGTAAGATCCTTCAATAGACTGCAACGCAAAAGTACAAAACAAGATACGCGAAATCTTAGAATCTGCAAATAGACATAGGTACCTAATTTTTCTGAGTTTTCAACAATAGTAATTCAATTCAATTTCTTGTTTGTTACGTAGTTAGGTAGGTATCTTTATTTATCTTGAGTGAAAAAACCTCAGAACAATAACTAAACTTTAGTTATTATTCTGAGAAAAAACTATCAACACAACACAACAACTACAACAAGTCAAGAACAAGAATAGAGAAAAACTGTAAAATTTCATATGTTCTTCCATCTGCTAAAGACAAAGGGATTGAGCAGAGACAGCCATGTTGGAATATAGGTTTGATAGAATTTTATGTCTATGGTAGTTTACTGGCTAAAAGTTATTCGAGTTAAAATAAATATATATAAGGAACATTTTTAAATAGTTTGAAGTTGTCGTCATGTGGAAAATATTGGTTGCTATGGTCTTTTGGTTGTAATCGGTTTGTTTACATATAATTTACATAATGTTTCTTAAATTGTCTTGGTGTGTTATTTACTAGAAATGTTATTAAATGAAAGTGTGAAATAAATTATGGTACAATAATCAGAAAAGTTTTATTAGAAGGATCCCAGATAGAAGTTTTAATTTTAAATACCACACACAAGGGTAAGGATATTCTTACATATCAACAACAGGTTATGGGCCTCAACCTTGTGTGATGGTGTGAGGAGAGCCCAAGGAAAAATGCTGTGGAGTATGAGTTGAGAAGAAAACTATTTTATTTTGGAAAAAAAATAAAAAAATGACTGAAGAAAATAGATTGTCAAAATTGACAAATGATTCAGAATATTTAATAATGGAAACAGAAATTAAAATTATTATTGACAGCGAAAGAACTTGATTCTGTTCTGGAGGAAGGTGCAGATACGAAGACAGATTTCATTAAAAAAGAAAGAAAAGCAAAAATTATAATAATCAGTGCTATCAGTGACAAATATATTGTTTACGCTATTATTTGCGAAACAACAAAGAAAATTATTGAAAAATTTGATACACTATTTCTTGGCCATAAGGAGACTCAAATTTCACAACTTTTAGAAGAATATTACAAATTTAAATTTATTCAAAATGACATTATGTTAGATATAGCTGAAGTAGAAAACAAAGCTACGAGAATAAGAGGGCTTGGATATGATTTGGATGACAAACAAATTATGATTAAAATTCTATCAAGTCTACCAGATAGACTCATGTATTTTAGGACTGCATGGGAATCAACATCATTAGCCGACAAGACTCTGATTAATTTAAGAGAATGATGAGGCAAGGAGGATCTGAAACACAAATTGATTCAAGACCAACAACATCTGTTGAGCCAGAGAAACCACTGGAAAACACTTTTTATGTAAAAAGCTGTTTTAAATGTGTCAAGAAGGGGCATATTGCGAGAAACTGCAGAACACCTAATAACCAAACATTCAAGCAAGTTAATAAGACATTTAATAACATACCTCAATGTTACAAATGCTTGAAGGTTGTGTTGTTGATATGTGTAATAATATCCTTACCCTTGTGTGTGGTATATATAATTAAACTTCTATCTGGGATCCTTCTAATAAAACTTTTCTGATTATAGTACCATAATTTATTTCACACTTTCATAATAACATTTCTAATAAATAACACTCCAAGACAATATATAAAACATTATGTAAATTATACCCTCCTAACTCCTTTAAAACCCAACTTAACTAACCCACCTAATACTAAAAACAACAAACAAACTTTTGAATTAATTAATCTAAATAGGTACCTTACATAACTAACTTAAAAATTAAATTTCAAATTAATTCTCAAACAACCTTATATCCTAATAAACCTACTTAACTCATCATCATCACATCAACGAGTGTCCTTTATGTATCACTCACTATACACTGTTTAAGTCTCAAAAACTTTGTTCTGTCCAGTGGTTTAGTCAAAATAAAATTATTTTTAGTTGAACAATAGTAAATTTCTAATAAATTTTTATCTATCTTTTCTTTAATGAAATGATACTTAACATCAATATATTTACTCCTTCTATTCAAAATTCCATTTTTAATCAAAACTATAGCTGATTTTTTTTTATTTTTTTTTCCTGTAGTTGATGGCTTTGTGCGATTAGCACATTTAGCCAGTGTCAAAGTCATTTTTCTTACAAGTAATACATAAATATACAATTCCTTTCAGTACATAATGATGATGAATGATAATAGAAATGAGAAGTGAGAAATGATATACCCCCTCGAGTATCTCAGTAAAGATGTGGGGCTTTACTAAGTCCTCGGTTCTTGAGAGAATTTGAAAAGTGAAGTTGCACTGTTTTGTTTCATTTGCCAACACTCATGCACACTCACGAACACTTAACGGTTAATGATCCACCATTATTTCACATTAATATTCGACTTAGCACAAATTTTAGAAAATAAAACAAAATCGCAGACATGACTCTTCACTTTCCCGCCAAGAAGTCCAACTATAGCTGATTGGTTATTGTGTTCTATGTTGGTTATCAACAAACAGGGTTGCCAACACAATACCACAAATAAGTGCTAAATGACATCTGAAAAAGTGCTAGATAAATATGGATTTTCAAAAATAGTGCTAGTTTTTTTTTTGACTTGAAATAAAATAATAACATAATCTATAATCAATAAAATGACATCATTTAAAATAAAATAAAAAATTATAAGCAAAATGTAGCTGTAATAATAAATTATTTTAAATCAATATCCAGTCATCTTCACTGTCATTTGTATTCGCTGCCGTGTTTTCTTCTCCTTGTACTGCCGCCGTTGAAGTGGATGGATGTTCTCGATGACTCTGTTCGGATATGAATAAACGAATTTAAAGAGTTCGAGTTCATTTTATTCCTTAGTTTATTAAAAATATGTACGTTTGATGTTGTTCTAACGCCTATAACGCTATCTACATTTTGTGCCCTGTCCCTAAATACGAACGACAGCTTTTGTCGTCAAAAAAAAAATACCGTGGTGCTTTGTGGTGGTGGTGTTCGTGGTGTTTTTAGAATCACTTAGTGTAGTGTAGGAACATACTATGCCGAAATTACGCGACTGAAGTTCGGCATGATTACGCCTGCAATGCTATTTGAATTACTGACGACACAATACCGAAATTACGTTGCGTTATAGCGTAGCCGCGGATCGTGCTCAGTGGCGTGCACTTGGAGAGGCCTATATCCAGCAGTGGACGTGTGTAGGCTGATGATGATGATGATGATGATAGCGTACAGCCTAACTTCGGTCGGGCGTAAGTTCAGTGGCAACTTATTCTGTAGAGCACACATTATACGCGACCGAAGTTCGTTTCGATTGCCTACGAAAATCCGGGGGCGGGGCGTAAGTTCGGCACTTATGGTGTGTCATATCAGCCGAATACGTCGTAACGTAAACTCAGCCGCGGAACTTCGGTCGCGTACCTTCGGCATAGTGTGTTTTTACACTTGGAATGTTTTTTCATCACTTGCCCATAAAGGACACTCAAGTATCTCCTGACGTAAGATGCAAAATACTTTTTGGACACGTCTCCTGACGTTTGAGTGGATGAGTACCTACTATTTAGTGCTAGGTGCTGTATGCTATTGTTTCGTGCTGGACTCATGAAAATAGTGCTAGATCTAGCACCGAAAGTGCTAAGTTGGCAACACTGTCAACAAACAATTGCGTTTTCGGAAACTTATCTGTCGACTCGTAAATCAGACTCTGAATGTATAATAAGTCTTTAATGCATTCGGCTGCAGAAATATATTCAGCCTCAGTACTGGAAAGAGCAGTAACTGACTGTTTGCGTGAACACCAATGTATTAGACCACCACCAAAAAATATTACAAAGCCAGTCGTACTTTTCCTAGTATCAGGATCACCTGCAAAGTCTGCATCACAATACGCTTTTAAAATTAAGTCGTTACCACGAACATATTGTATACCACTGCTAACTGTATTTTTAATATATCTAAAAAGATTCTTTATATTTGCAAAATCATTCAAGTTAGGATGCTCTTGATGCCTACTACAATAACCAACATGAAAAGCTAAATCTAATCTAGTTTTATTAACCAAATACAACAATGAGCCAATCAATTGTCTATATCGATGCACATCATCAACTCCTACTTTCCCCTCTTGATGTGTATTGACTAAAATATCTGGATGACCACTATCTTTTAAGTTTTCATATTTAAACTTTTCCAAAATTTGATTTATATAACTTTCCTGATAATTTTTTATAAAAATTTCCCCTACTTTAACATCAAACCCTGTAAACTTTTCAGTTTTATCTTCCGCATTTCAAATTCTGTTTCTAATTTATTTCTAATTTTATTCCAATCTATCTCATTTTCCCCAATTAAAATACCATCATCTACATAAATAGCCAAGTATATTTCTTTGTCTTTATTAACAAACACACATGGATCTGATTTTAATTGTAAAAACCCCATTTTCTTTAAAAACTCCGTTAACCTCTTGTTCCACATAAGCGGTGCTTGTTTCAATCCATACAAGCTCTTTTTTAATTTACAAACTTTATTCTCTTTGTCTTTTATATCATATCCTGAAGGTATTTCCATAAAAATTTCCTCATTTAATTCTCCATATAAAAATGCTGTCTTTACATCAAATTGTTTAATTTTAAAAGCTTTTTGAGCTGCAATCGCCAACAACAATCTAACACTAGTAGTGTTTACCACTGGACTATGTCTCCTTATAATCAATGTTATATTTTTGTAGAAAACCTCTCGCCACTAATCTAGCCTTATATCTTCCACCAGGCTTTATAGTGAATATCTAAACTAAATAGTTATTATTCTGAGGTTAAAGATGTCCAAAATAATCTTTCGAGTATCGATACGTATCGCAACCAATCGTATCGATACAGCGATATATTGCAACGTCTTGTATCGATACATACGATATTTATCCATTTTTTAAACCGGTTAAAATAAAACAAAAGTATTAGTTCACCCAGTAAAAATAATTTATTTCTTAAAAATGGAATATTTTACAATTGCCATTGAGAGGCGGTAAGGCTACGTAAAAACAAGAGTCTAGACAGGCGTTGCGGATTTAAGCGATTGCGTCTATCTGAAAGTGTGTTTCCGGCTAGTGAAAACAAGCGTTCAGATGGCACTGAAGTCGAAATCACGGATAAATATCGAAGAGCAAAAGTACTGAGATTAGGCCAAATACTTAGTCTTGTGTTCCAATACAATCATTTCTGTCCATAAGTGGTTCTCTGAGATACAGTTTTAAAATGTCTTCCATGCCTTCTCTAGGTACATTTTTTGAAGATTCAGAAACCAACTGTTTGTGGAACTTCCATATTGTATTGCTTTGTTGTGTAGATGAAACGTTTATTTCTTGATATTCACTAAAAGTAGAAGGTGTGGCAACAGTTGACTTTAAATAATCTGATATATCATTTAAAGTTCAAAAAATTTTTTTTCACAGACGCTCAGGCTTGTGCTAAACAAGCCTGAGCGTCTGTGAAATAATTTTTTTTGAACCTGGGATCCAAAATTGTACAAATGGCCAAAATATGCACTTTTTCGGTATTTTTAAATCGTTTTTTAATTTCGCTCAATATTTTAGCTTTAAATTCTGAGCCAATATCTGAAATATCAGACTAATTTTCTAAATTGGCCAATTCAATGGCCTTAGACATACAATAATTATCATCGGAATTACGAGGCTACTTTTTACATAATTATGTCCCGATATTTCTTTAGTGACATGTTCAATTGGAGTCAGAACATTTATAATTTCTTTAATAGTTGCCATCTCTGTAGGTACCACTCAGCATAGCAGGGGCTTTAGCATTTTGCAGTAAAATGGTTGCAATAAAATCACTCAGCTCAATAAACCGTTCAAGCATGTATAATTTTGAATTCCAGCGCGTAATAATATCCTGCATTAGTTTTTTAGGTTCAATATTGTTATTTTTCTGAAGTTTTACAAGTTCGTCATGTGCCACAACGCTTTGTTTAAAATAAGTCACAATATGTTTAACTTTGTTGAGAATGGTTTCAAGACCCCTTGTGTCATCTAGTGATTTCTGTACGACCAAATTCAGTTCAGAGTATGTGCTAAACATGGCAAATGATTATTTTTGCCAATGAAATCATGAATCGCTTTAACTATATTTGATCCATTATTTGTGACAACTGCTAATATTTTTTCTTTTGTATTGTGCCATTCCAAACAAATATTTTCAATGACATTGCGCAAATAGTCAGAGGTGTGTCGGTCATCTAGTTCAGTAACATCTATGACAGTTGATTTTAAGTTTCCGTCTTCTAAATAGTGGCATGTTAAACCTAAGTAGCCTATAGTATTCATAGTGTCAGTCCATACATCAGTCGTTAAGCAGAAACTATTAATTCTTTTTAATTGGTGTTTTAATAAATTAGATAGTGTATCATACTTTTCATCTATCAATCTTGTGACAGTGCTCCGGCTTGGAATCTGGTAGGACGGGCACACCACTTTCATTAAATGTTGAAACCCTCTTTTTTCAGTTGTGCTTAGAGCCAAATCATCAACAACAATAAAGTATAAAACGGCATTTGTTAATTAACCATCCTTTGGTCCCCCCTTGCGAAACGCGTTAATATTAAAAATAACATCATCAATTCGTGGTTGGCGTATTACTTCTCGTTTTGTTGTTGAACAAACAGTAGCTTCAAATTCAAGGGGAATCCCTTGAATTTGAAGCTTGATCCATTTGTGAATTATTAAGAGAAACTGCGTGGCTTGTCGATGGGCCAGAGCTAATTGGCTGTTTTACAAATAAATAAAAAGTTTATAGGAAAACGCTTTTTTTACACACAATAATTAATAAACATTTTTATCGAAAAAATACATTTAACGAATCAAAATCTACTTACTTGTTCTTGTGCCAAAGTTATAAATGAGTTCTTAGATTTGTAGTATTATTTTTAGTTTTCACTTTCGCTTGACACAGTTTACATTTACCACCGTCATATGTTTTAATAAAAAATGACCACACATATGATTTTTGTGGCGGCGGCATAGTGTTAAAATATATTTCAACAAAGTTTGTTATGACGACGTGTTATTTAAAACAAAGACGACTCGTCAATAAAGCAAGCAAGAAAATTATTTTATTTTATTATGCCGGTACCTAACATTAGGTACAAAATTTATAAACAAGTGTCGGGTAGGTAGTGCACAAAGCGTGCCGCACGACGCCAGCCCAGTTGGTCGGTGCAAAGTTTGTTTACATTAAAATCATAATTTTAAGCAGATATACATGGATTCGATATTTTTTACCTGGAGATACGATATATCGATGCGTATTGTATGGTTGTGTATAGATACAAAATATCGCATTACTATGTGTCGAAACAGCATAATATCGATTCGTATCGCTCATCTTTAGTCTATGTCTGATCTGACTTTGATTGATTGCTTCCGGCTGGCTGGTTCATCTAGGGATCTTTCGATACCCTCAAAGTATCGATACCTACTCATATCAGTAGTACTTTAATCATTTTTCGATACTACTCATATGAGTACTCCAAAAGTATCGATACTTACTCATATCGATACTTTTTTTAAGGAATTTTAATGGGAAAATACAATACATTATGTTTTTTAATTTAGGAACTTTATTATTGGTTAAATGTAAATTGTATTTTGACAATTTGATGTAAGTATAAATTTACGTGGACGTTTTAAGTAAAAAATAAATAAGTAATTGAATAATCTTTTAATAATAATTAAATCAGTGTAAGATGACAATGAAAACTGTATGTTAAACAAAAAACTCTTTTGCATCCAGGCTGCCCAAAAACAATAATTGTTCCAAATATTTTGGGGATAATCTGTTCCTTGCATGCGACATTGTTACTCCGGCTTTCGAAAAAAGGCACTCGCTTGGAACTGATGTTGCGACTACAATTAAATATTGTAATGCATACTTGTATAAACATGGAAATACAAGTTTCATGTCGTCCCATTCTGCGAATGGGTTACTTTTGAGGGACACGACCGGATTTGACAGATAAAGAGAAACTTCGTCTCCATGGTGTGTTTTCTTTTTCTTTTTGTGGCCGTGAGCTAACTCCTTATGGTGCTTCCAAAAGTCATATTCTGGAGGCGCAGTGGAAGCACTGTCTTCCTCGGTTTCGCATGGGCTGCTTTGTAGTTCTTGAACCATATTTTTAAGTTTCTGTATGGCTCTTCCACATGCAGCAGGGTCTTGAAAATGTAGGTTTTTGAACCTAGGGTCCAAGAGTGTAGCTATAGCTGCATGGTCATTGAACTCAATCATACCATACCTTTTTTTAAGCTCGCGCATCAAAACATCCTTACATTCCCTTACAACATTTGAGTTGGGTATAATACTGTTTAGTTCGGTTGTCAAGCAATTAAGCATAGGTATTACTTTTGAAATCGTTGCGTATTTTTGACCAGAGGCCTCCGTTGTTACATATTCGAACGGTTTCAATAAAGCTGTAAGCTCATTGATTGTTTCCATTTCTACAGCACTTGGCATATTATCAGGCGCAGATACACTCTCTATTACAATTTCTGATACCACTCGTTTTAACTTCAGGAAACGCTCTAACATAAAAAATGTCGAGTTCCATCTTGTTCTTACATCTGCAATAAGTTTTAATACGGATCCTTCCGAAACATCATTGCGCATTTGAATTTTTCGTAACTTATCAGTCTGCACAACACTATTTTTAATCCAACTTACAATCCCTCGAACTTTTACTATAACTGGTTTAACGCAGGGTAACTTTAATGCTTCTTCGACTACAAGATTTATAGTATGCGCAAAACACGGTAGATGTTTTTTATCACCCAAAGATGTTCTTATGGCGGCCAACATAGAACTGGCATTATCTGTTACTGCTGCACGAATTTTGATTTTTGGTATGTCCCATTTCTCGAGAATATCAAGGAGACTTTCCGCAATATATTCAGCTGTATGTCTTTCATTTAATGCACGAGTTGCGAGATAATACATACACATTTCATCGTTTTCCATAAAATGCGCTGTCACACCCATGAATCCCACTTCATTCATTGTTTCTGTCCATATGTCCAGCGTATGGCTAAAATTGTCTATTTTGGATAATCTCAGCTTGGAAATAGCTACACAAGCGTCATATTTTTCTGTCGTTCTTTTTTTCATATACTGTGCACCAGGAACTTTAAAAGTAGGTTCCAGTTCCTTCATAAGACGCAGAAAGCCTTCACCTTCAACTACGTTAAAAGGTCTCATATCCTTGCTGATAAAAAATATCAAAGCTTGAACGATTCTGTTATATTTTGCACCTCCAGCTGAAAACAAATAATTTAATTCTAAATTATATATTTTAATTCAATTTGCTTTTTAAAAAGGTAATTTAAAAAAATCAAAGGTATCAAAAAATTCTATTTTTTAATACCTTTTGATTTTTCTTATTCTATTTTAAAATTTCAATAATTATTTTTATTTACCTTTATTTGATGAAATTTTAGCGAAAGCCTCTTTTAGAGAACTGTTCATGATACTAGTAGTCATATTGCTGCAGTCATCGTTATCAAAATCTTGTTTAAAAGTTTTTGATGTTGATGGTTGAGGCTGATCAGTTTCCATTTTATTTGTTGAACTTGCCGACGCAGTTGTGAATGTTGTAATCTCTGTACTGAAATAGTGATAAATCTTAATAAATATTATGCGATTAATAAATTATCGATACTATCGATAGCCTGCATCATCGGCAAATCAACCCAACACTATAAGAATTTACTTTTATTTGGACCTAAATTAATAAGTGCAAAAATTAGGATCCTTACCATTGCTTTGTCTGTTTAACCGTGTTTTTCTGTTGTTTGCTCTTATCCACAATATTTCCATGAGTAGCGGCATGCTTGAACAAATTAGACGTATTGCCACAATACTTCACCGATTTAAAACATTGCTTACATTTTGCAGTTGCTTCATCAGTTTTAGTAAAATATGTCCATATTTTCGATTTTGGGGGCGCCATAGTAACACTAAATACCATCCACTTAAACAATCACAACGCAGTATTAAATTATAATTTGGACACAACCTTGTAGTGCGAACAGTAACAAAACAACACAACACAGCCAACACAGTTAACACAAACAATATGGCTGCCGGCCGGAGAGCAGGAGAGCCGGGCGTGGCGTGCGAGCGAGAGAACATTATTTAAATTTTAGCAGAAGACAAAGCGAGAGAGGACATATTATTCTGATTCGTTCACAAGAGCGTTCGTTCACGCACGGCACGAGTCGTGCAGCCGTGGAGTAATGATAACAGTGTTCTCTGTGGACACGACCGAACGGTGCGCCGCCGCCGCCGCCGCGCTCGCCGCGGTCGAAATTGCATTCGTTCAGTCTGATTCGATTCGATACCGAGTACTTCTTTTTCGATACCGAGTAAGTATCGCAAGATTGATTCGATACCAAAAGTATTTGGTATCGAAACAAAAGTATCGAGTACTTACTCGTATTTACTTGTATCGAAAGATCCCTAGGTTCATCACATCACTGTTTGGCGTTTGCTCGAACACAGACACTGGACTGGATGCCTGCTTACTGTACCCTGCTAGCCTGCTACTCATATTGACCTTTACGTTAACATCGGACAACTTGGACCTTGCCTTTTTACCCGACTGCGTCAGAAGGAGGGTTATTGACGACCGTTAGCGTGTTTGAATAGACATCATGAGCCTGTGCAGTAATTGTGGAATAGCAATGAACCGCTGCAATGCGATTGGGAGTCGCATATTGAGCGATGAAGCTATGCTATCCATTATAAGAG
Source organism: Eudonia lacustrata (assembly GCA_947562085.1). Classification (NCBI taxonomy): domain Eukaryota; kingdom Metazoa; phylum Arthropoda; class Insecta; order Lepidoptera; family Crambidae; genus Eudonia; species Eudonia lacustrata. Next base: position 6,968,055 of record OX387328.1, read on the forward strand.
AATGGGTTGCACCTCGTACAGTAAGTAGGGATGTAGTCTTTAATACTTGCTTGTACTATTACACTATTTTCATTTAAAATGTATGTTCAGCATTTTGTTAACTAGACTGCATAGGTACTCATAAGCTAGGCTCACTATACTGATAGACAATTAAAATGACCCTAGGAAGTACACTAAACATTCAGCAACACTATTTGCTGTAATGAACTGTTAATACAGTTAAATATCTCTCTGCATTGCAGTATGTAGAATGAATCTAATTCTTATTCAAAAATTATTTCTAACTTGCAGGTAAATGAAAATGATTCTATTTGCCAAGCTTGCTGGAATCAGGCCAATGCAGCCCTTGCTGAAAATAGACCAGACGTTTCTCCTGTGGGACATCGTCGTGTATGCACTCTATGCGGACGTTCGCTTCTGCGAAGAATTCGTTCCCATATTTTAGGAACTGGTTCAGAGCAAGAGTGTAGAATATACAATATTGTCAGAGAATGGATCTTACCACGTACTGTAAGTAAAACCCTTTTAATATTATAACCATTTAGATATAGGCGTGATTCCTAAAGTAGTCTATATTGCCTCTAAGAGTTGATTATTATCTGCAGCGGTCTATGTGAACATACACAGTTAGATATGAGTGTGTGTGGGTAGGTATGCTTTGACTGATTCAATTCTAGAATTGACGTTTCTGGTTATTACATTTCTGTGACTGCCCTCTGACCTTCGTAACCCTTAGAACAGAGAACCAAACTACACATCCAGAATTAATGACTGCAGGTTTCCTCATAATGTTTTTCTTTACCGCTGAGCTAGTGACCACACATAAATTAAAAAGGTCAAGAGGTGCATGGCTTCACTCATGAGAGGCGACTACCTTATCCACTAGACTACCACAGATCAATCAGTCTTTCAGAAATAATTTACTTACTTATAATTTTTTTTAGGTGTGCGCTACCAGCTTTGTGTGTGAAGCCTGCTGGATGAGAGCAAATAGGGCATCTCGCCATTTTCAATCAGGCCCTTCTACATCCGGTGCATCTACATCAGGTGCTTCTTCACTTCCTGTGAATGAACCAGCTTCTCAAGGTGTTCCTCCTCAAGAAACTTTGCCAACATTACAACCTCAACATCTGCCACGGGTACCTCTTCCTTCTGCAGCCACAATAGTCTTGCCCGACTATAGTAGACCCGTTGAAACAGAAAGCAGATGTTTTGTGGTTGGATGTCGAAAACGAGAAAGAAACCGAATCACACTGTCAATGCGTCAGTTATTACTTAAAATGTACAATTATTATGTACCTCCAAATAATAGATTATGTGATTTTCATTTAACATGTACATCTTGGGACTTTCTTAATGATATTACTGACAATGTTATCAACAGTTTTACAGCAAATCATATTCAGGATATGTTATCATTAAAAGATCTCAATCCGAATTTATCTTAGATTTTGTAAATATTGAAACTATGGAAGATCATATCTTTTATCATTGGGTTGGTTTTAATAAAAACCAATTTAGGCAAATATTAGAGGAAGTGCCTCAGTTTTCTAGTCTAAAAAGGAGTTCTACAGCATTGGCCGCCATATTTAATAAAACTTAGGACTGGAGACTCAACCGATAGGTTATCAACTTTACTCCAAATACCTAAAACCACTTAAGGTACTATGTTGGGTAAAGCTCGAAGCCTTTTATTTGATTATTTTGTACCGCATCATTTGGGTATTAATCATATAAACACACAGGAAATTATTCAACAAAATCTTCTTTTGCCCAATGCATTGTTTGGAGATGATAATGATAATCCCATAGTCGTTTTAGACGGTACATACAAAAAAGTTCAAATTATTCTTATAAAAAAAAGAGATCGCCTTCACAAATACCAGAATCTAACAAAACCATTTTTAATTGTATGTACTGATGGTTATATCATTGATGCGTTAGGTCCCAGCCAGCGACTACTTCAGATGCTGATATAATCAATAAAGAATTTGCAAATGAATCATATCTGAGGGAATATTTTCAGTCTGGAGATGAATTTATCCTGGATAGGGGCTTCCATGATGCCTTGCCCTTACTTAACAATTGTGGCCATAGGACGTTTGTACCGTCGTCTTCATTACAGGAGGGTGAAAGTCAGCTATCAATGTTTGAAGCTAATAAATCTAGGTCAGTCACAATTTGTAGGTGGGTGGTAGAAGCTCTGAATGGGAGGTTTAAGCGTGGCGTAATTTTGAAGTGGCTGCCTCTCTTATTAATGCGTTTCACCCTCTTAAATCGAATTGCGAAGATGCTCAGGAAATTCTGCAAAAGATAATCGCTAAATGTGTTGCTAATCGCAAAACTCGAGAACGGCTGAACCGATTTGGCTGATTTCTTTTTTGTTGTGTTTGATGAAGTCTGAGGAAGGTTCGTTATGGAGAGTAAAAACGTAAAAAAATACGAGGAAAATAGTAAAAACAACAATTTGCTTTTCCCATACAAACCACTCTTTCCCCAGCTGTCAAACATTTGACGTCAATCAAAACAAAACAAAACTACGAGGAAAATAGTAAAAACAACAATTTTCTTTTCCCATACAAACCATTCTGTCCCCAGCTGTCAAACATTTGATGTCAATTGAAACAAAACAATAATATATAAATAAAAATGAATCGCTAAATGTGTTGCTAATCGCAAAACTCGAGAACGGCTGGACCGATTTGGCTGATTTCTTTTTTGTTGTGTTTGATGAAGTCTGAGGAAGGTTCATTATGGAGAGAAAAAACGTAAAAAATACGAGGAAAATAGTAAAAACAACAATTTGCTTTTCCCATACATACCACTCTTTCCCCAGCTGTAACATTTGACGTCGATCAAAACAAAACAAAAATACGAGGAAAATAGTAAAAACAACAATTTTATTTTCCCATACAAACTAAAAGAAGAATCTAAATAAAAATAAGTGTGTGATGTTTATATATTTTTTGAATAAATAAATCAATAGATATATATAATATGAAATAAGAAAGTACTCATAAAGTGTCTGTAGACTCCTCTATGAGCATGTTAATGATTTCGGAGTTAAATGCCTTTCGTTCTGGTTTGGATAGGGATCGGGTGTACGTAATTAGAGGATCTGAAGATATTAAAAGTCTATTAAAAACATCTTTCATGTTGTCTTGCCTTAAAGTCTTTCGACTAAATCGCTCCCGATACACTTTAAAATCTCTGTTTCTTGCTTCTTGAGCTTCTTTACTTAAACGTCCTATTGGAACAAGAAAGTGAGATATTATTTCATTTCCGTGAATAAGAATTTTATGGACAGTTGTTGTCATGGGATACCAGGGATAAAGCGCAACGTACAGCTCTGCAGTTTTCAAACAATACTCTCTAAATTTTGTTATGTCAATCTTTAGTCCACTTGAAATAGTTTGAAGAATTATATAAAATCTACGAATTAATTATTTATCTATCCCAGTAACTTCTGATATTTCGTAATTTTGAAAAAAATTCGAGACACGTTCCCATCCTTCGTGTTTCCGAAACCAAGTTTCGGCTTGCCTATAATTAATGACAGTTTTTGTTTAAATTCTTACTGGATTCTGTTCTTGTTTTCTGCTATTTGTCTTTCAGTCTCTTTATTTACACGCCATGATTTGACTGGTAATTTATATGCGATGTGTAGTAGACACTCAAGTAATCGTATCCAGGTACGTATATAGTACTGATATACCAAATTATAAGCTCTCTTTTTATAGGTCTCTCAATCGATTATTTTATGTTGTTAAAGTTTTTAGAAGTCGCATCGCATATATAGCAACTTAATGTAGATTATGTGCCTGACAAAGCATTACAAATCTTCCCATCTACCATGGTAAATATAAGTTTGTGTGCGATTGAATATTTTTTCCCTTTTAATATAACTTTGGTTGGTAGTAGATTATTAATTTAAACATCGAGCTCCTGTTTTTCTGTTTCAGAAAGTGTAGTGGTTTTTTTGCGGTATTGTAGATGGGCCTACAAAATCGTGGCGAGGAAGGCCGTGGATTTTGCCAAACAACAGTAGAGTTACCATTCAATTCCATTGTTAGTCGTACAGGCACTAAAGACGATAAAAACATATACTTATCATATCTCGCTCAACAACTTCTGTAATTGTCTCGTGGCAGACTCTTCATAGGTTGACAGCAATCTTTCTTTTAACGCGTCATATCAGCCTCCGAGTACAGGAACTCGGAGGTTGTAGCAATAAATCAGTTATTTGTCCAATTGCTTCCTTGGTCAACTTTCCAATGACGAGATCGTATCATGCCTGATCGCTCAATTTCTGTGGGTTCAAAATGGCCTCTATTTTTATGAACCATTGTCGGGGTTGATCAGTCCAAAATTCGGATAATCTTGATGCTACGCTTACTGCAGATAATTACATTCTGTGGGCTTCCGGTTGCGTCATTGTCTATTTTATTAAACTGAAGAGAACTTTGTTGCCGCCTTGAGTCGTCCGTTCCCTTATAGTGATTCACTGTGCTCACTAATTATGTCGCTTTGGTCTGGCTTTGCTTTGACTGTTTCTAATGCGCGCCTCGGAACGACTGTTCCTTATGCTCGTCACGGAACGACTGGGTAGCGAGTGTGCTGTTGGCTCGACGGGGAATGACTCTGCGCATTTCGCAATTCAGCGCAAATGTTACAATGTGTCCCTACAAACTGTTTATTTAAATGGGGGCTATAAAACTACAAAATATTAAAAGTCAACGAGTGTCATGTTTTCATAATAAGGCATAACTTTCAAAATATGAGCAGTACTTTGCGGAATCGTCAATTTGACGACAGCGGTCTTTCTAGTGTTAACAGGGAAACTTATCGGAGTCTGACTCTGAGTACTCCCTGTTAAAGTATCCCCGTTTCTTTGGGGTCCGACACAAATTCACCCAGTTCTCTGTCGTTGACAGGCGGGACCCAACGAGCGAGTCCAAAGAACTGGGTGTGTTCGGCACTGTGTCGGCATCCGGCGTGGCTGGTGCGCCGTCGTCGCGAACGGCCGTCGTCGTCATCGAAAACTGCAACAACATACAATACATATAATGTATTATTACACATAATTTATAAGTAATATTTTCACGACATAAGCAAAAAAGTTATTTTGATTACGGTATTCGTGGATTGGAGAAGCGCCCTCTTGCGAGGTCGCGGAAGTTGACGAGCGAGTTGGCGGTGCGGCAGAGGTCGACACGGCTGCAGCGAGACGGCAGAGATCGACGGCTCGCAAACTCTAGAAAAAAAATTTTAAAGTGAATTAATTAATTAATCAAATACTGTAGACATGAATCTTTGCGAGGTTTGAGCAGCGTTACGCATGCCAAACGTCATCCTCGGAAATTCAAAAAGACCAAACGGTGTAATGTTCGCAGTTTTCTCAATATCGCTCTCCGATACTGGTATAAAATGATACGCCCTATTGAGTCTAACCTTGAAAAAATCTTCTTTCCTGTTAAGGTGTACGTGAAATCTTGTACGCGCGGAATTGGATATCTGTCGGGCTTGGTAACTGCGTTTAATCGCCGCATGGTCTGATTTTCCCGTTCTTTTTGGATACTATGTGCAGCGGACTAGCCCATGGGCTTTTTGAAGGCCGACAGATGCCCATATGCATGATTTTAAATTCCGCTTTGGCTTTTTTGTACCTCTCAGGTGGCAATGATCTGGCCCTGGTGAACACGGGTGGCCCTTATGTCTCGATGTGATGGCGCACGTCGTGTTTGGGTGGCTCCCTGAAACTAATCGGCTTCGTGATTTTTGGGTACTTGCTCAACAACGAGTGATACGGATGACTCTCGTCCGCATTAACGTAATAATATTATTATATAATATTTTGATTTGATTTGATTTTGATTTTAACGTTCAAATTTGTAACATTGTCAATCAGCTTCCTTGACTTTATCTACCAATAAACCAAATTTATTTAAAAAATCGGCACCAATGATTGGTTGCCGTATGTCAGCTATTATAAAAATCTATTTGAAGGCACGTCGCAAACCTAAATTTAATTGTAACGTCTTTGTGCCGTACGTTTTAATTTCTGTGCCGTTGGCAGTGTATAATTTATAATCTGAAATTTCCTGATTCATCATCATCATCTCAGCCAAAAGACGTCCACTGCTGGACAAAGGCCTCCCCCAAGGATCTCCACAACGACCGGTTTTGTGCTGCTCGCATCCAGCGGCTTCCCGCGACCTTCACCAGATTATTAAACTTATTTCTAACAGATAAAACTGAAATGTTTGCACCTGTGTCTATGAGGAATCGTAGTCCGGAGTTGCGATCGGTGACGCACAAGCGGTGTGATGGCTGAACAGCGCAAGCTCCCGCCACAGCTTGCACTTCTTCTAGTTTTCCGTCTTCTTCCATGCGCATGGTGCTACACATGTGCGAGCCTTGTCCTTGTAGCGGAAGTGGTAAGAGAATAGCCAGTCCGGGCTATCTGGTGTGCGCGTGGTGTTTCCTCGTGACGCTGAACGGTGTCGCTTGAAGCTGGAGTCCTTTGACATGCTCCTTCGTTTGCTTCTGCACTGGCAAGGTTCACTGCGCTGCTCCCTGTTTGGCCTGTTTTCCAAACTGGCCATTCTCGCACTCAGCTTGGCTATCTCTGCGTCGATGCACTCTTTTCGCTTCTCTAATGTGTAATTTCACTGACTTGCATGGGTCGTGTTGCTCCCATAACCGTGTCTGCTGTGGCTGCGAGGGTGTCCAAACTCTTGGATTCGGACACTGCGAGTACAGCTCTCAGCTCTGCCATCAGCATGGCAAATGATTCTGCCACAAGATGCTGAGAGTGTGGTCAGGAATCTTCTCGCGGGCTAGTTCAAGCGTTCGTCTTAAAAAGTTGTGAGGGCTTCTGTTCACCCAGATCCATCTCGCTCAACAACTTCTGTAATTTTCTCGTGGCAGACTCTTCATAGGTTGACAGCAATCTTTCTTTTAACGCGTCATATCTTCCTGTACTCGGAGGCTGTAGCAATAAATCAGTTATTTGCCCAATTGCTTCCTTGGTCAACTTTCCAATGACGAGATCGTATCATGCCTGATCGCTCAATTTCTGTGGGTTCAAAATGGCCTCTATTTGTATGAACCAGTGTCGGGGTTGATCAGTCCAAAATTCGGGCAATCTCGATGCTACGCTTACTGCAGATAATTCCATTCTGTGGGTTCGGTTGCGTCATTGTCGATTTTATTAAACTGAAGAGAACTTTGTTGCCGCCCTGAGTCGTCCGTTGCCTTATAGTGGATTCACTGAAGTCACTATTTATGTCGCTTTGTTCTTGTCGGTCCAACGTTCTGTTCGGGGTCACCACTGTGAAGTTACTTGCTATATCACTGTGCTATAGATGCTACTGTAACTCACTTGACTATCAGAAGGTTGGCAACAAAATACGACTTGTCCAAATGAATGTCTTTTATTTCAGTTCCACATTAAATGTACATATACGAATGTACAACTAGACTCGAGGTTATCGGCTAAGTGTGCTTTGACTGTTTCTAATGCGCTTTGGAACGACTGTTCCTTATGCTCGTCTCGGAACGACTGGGTAGCGAGTGTGCTGTTGGCTCGACGGGGAATGACTGCGCATTTCGCAATTCAGCGCAAATGTTACAATGTGTCCCTACAAACTGTTTATTTAAATAGGGGCTATAAAACTACAAAATATTAAAAGTCAATGAGTGTCATGTTTTAATAATAAGGCATAACTTTCAAAATGTGAGCACTCTACTTCACGGAATCGTCAATTTGACGACAGCGGTCTTTCTAGTGTTAACAGGGAGACTAATCGTAGTCTGACTCTGAGTACTCCCTGTTAAAGTATCCCCGTTTCTTTGGGGTCTGACACACATTCACCCAGTTCTCTGTCGTTGACAGGTGGGACCCAAAGTCCAAAGAACTGGGTGTGTTCAGCATTGTGTCGGCATCCGGCGTAGCTGGTGCGCCACCGTCGCGACGACCGTCGTCGTCATCGAAAACTGCAACAACGTACAATACATGAGGGGTGTAAAAGCAAAGTCGCCTCTGTCCGTGAAGTGTCAAATTGAGATAAAGGCACAATTCAGTTTAGTACCTAATAGTGATAATTATCGCATCCTTTTTGAATTTGCTAAATTGAATAGGGTCTTAGATGAACCAAAACATCAATAAAATGTGTATAATACTATATTATTAGGGTATATTTAGCTTTAAAAAATGGATAGAGTCGTTTTTGCATGTAACCTATGGACAGAAACTTTTTTGCTTTTAACATGAATGGACAGAGGTAATTTTGCTTCTCACCTGACCGGACAGAAGTGCTTTTGCATTTAATGGAAGGCAAGTGCTAACTGCAAAAAAATGTCTATTCCAAGACACTTTTCTACAGGGAACGAAATGCATTGGTATAATATAGGATATTGAATATATATTTATCTACCTAATTAGGTAGATAAATATATCTTCAACTAGCTGACCCGGCGAACTTCGTACCGCCTTAGCGTAGCTTTGATGCACTACTTTATTTTGTATAGCTGACCTATATTATGTATGAGTACCTATTCAATTTGAACTGGAATCTTTAATATCCTCCATATAAAAATGAATCCTTATTTCCCTGGTCTCGCCATACCTGAGGACTTTACTAATTTTTATTAAATAAAAAACAACATATATATTTTCATAATAGTGTTTATTCCATAGGGTTCAATTTCACTCATATTTTTACAAATCGCTATTGAACAACTTTGCATTTTGAAGTAAACACTGAGCTCAACATCACGCGCGCTCTAGAAAGCAACTAATAGCCTCTATACCCTTCACTGCTTCTCTCTATTCTAATGCTTTTTGATAAACTATATTTTTAGTTTTATGTTCTGGCGCGTAAATAAATAATTTTGATGGTTTTCCGACACGGGAACAGGCGACATATAATTCGGCTGGTCCATTGAAGAACCTAGTAAGTGCAGCGGAGTAAATTTTACAGGAGAGCGAAAAAACATTATTATTTGCCCCGATGAGATGTTTAAAGATTTGGATAACTTTCGATGTTTATATTGAAGATTAGTAAATTAACTATATTTTATGAAATAAAAAAATGAAATTACTTATAAATTGCAAGTTTTATGCCCCTTACTAATACTAAAAAATAATTTGTTAGCATAATTAGCTCGTAAAAACCAAAATCAAAACCTAGTATGAGTACTTCCTAGGTTTTAATATGGTTATTGCGTGTCTGCTACCAGCTCGAAATCCTTTCTAAACATAGTAAGTGAAAAGGATAAATAAGTTAACAACTAAATTTACGTAGGTAGATATTTTAATAAAAATAAACATTAACAAATTAGCAGAAAATATCATCGGGTACTATTCCTCTGACGTACGTTGTTGGGTGGACAAAAGATCCAATGAGCTATCATTGACTGGTAGGTTATACCAGAAATTTCGTCTTGATTCGGGCATCAGAGGGACTAATTTTTTTATTATTTCCTCCTTTTTTTGTGTTGTCACACCTCGTGGATTAGGAATCATTCTAGGCGAACTAAACACACTGAATCGTTTCATCAAGAAATCCAACTCGGTAAATTGAGATTCAAATCTGAAATAAAAGGAATGTTTAATAATAATTTGATTTTAGTATTTAGAGAATCAAGAAACCATGCTAAGAAGAACTGATGATGAGGAAGCAAGCAAACTATGCTGTGAATTGCGAATTTTAAGAAAGAGCTTTGCCCGAATGTATTTAGAATTAAGGACTCTTACTTAAATAAAAAAACAGACCTAGTTTTGAAAAGAAGATTTCTTGAGCCTGCCACAAACTTGACTTCTACTACTGAATTTAGATTAAAATCTTTCAAAGGTTCATTTGGACGAGGTGTCCTTTTTTTCTTGGGCCACTCTTGAACTTTTCCAAGTTCCAGTACCTTTATATTGCCTCTTGACATCATAACAACATCCTTAAAATCTTGGAAGTCGTATATATTTCTTTGCCTCCTCATTTTGAGTTCAATATTGGCATGAACCGAGTCGGCAGACATATGGGTATGACCTTTTGTTAGATAACCTATGGTTATAGATTGTATGTTGTTAGCGGCATTGTTTACGATCATAGTCAAAGCAGTGTACAAGGTCCAATTCTTATTTTGAGCTGTGCAATTATCAGCCCAGATGTAGAAATGTTGCACGTCACGATATGATTCCAAAAAGGCTGCAATGGCATCAACTATATTAGTTGCATCCCGGCCAGATTTTCCTTCATGCCACAGGACACAACAAGCCATGTCTTTTGATTTTTTTTGGATTGGCGCAAAGGTGAGATTGAACGTCACCAAGCGACTCATAAAAAAAGCATCTTTAATTGCCGGCATTTCAGGGAGAATGACAACCTTTTGTAGGTCCATTGAAAAGTACTTGACAAGATTGTTGTCAACGGTGATGGACGTTTCGCCATCTAATCTATATTTGTGAATAGCAGACTCAGCCTTCGATTTATGACATTCATATTTTTCCTTCATCTCTATTGGTATCGCATCTCCGCCTTTCTTCGTTTCTTCCTCATAGACTAGGCATTCCGGACACTTATCACCTTTTGGCATAAGGAACGATATTTTTAAGTCTTTTAGGTACTGTCTGTAGACCTCTTTACCACATTTAAAATCAGAATGCTTTCTCTTAAAATCATTGTACATTTCCTTCAAAGTTAAATGTCTTGGTAAGTATTTCGTGTGCGGAGAATTGTGCCGGCGATAGTGGCTACTTACAGGCTGAAAACTAAATATATGATTTTTGATCACATTTCTATCTATGTTTTTATTACTATTTCCTCTTCGGTCTTTCGAAACAACTGCGAACAGTCTTCCTTTTTTAACAGCTTTGCTCAATTCGGTAATGATGCCGTCTGTTCTGTATCCCAGTGTATTCAAAAAAAAATTTCGGCAAACTGGAACCAGCTCACTATTGTTGCTTGGGAGAAAAAAATAACGACTCTCGTTTTTAATATAAGCATCTGAATTAGCATGTTGAACTTTTCGACGTTTTACCACAGAAAAACGAACGCATTTATTAAGAAAAGTGCGTCTAGCGGCATAATGTTGATCCCAATATTGTTCCCATATACATCTTCTGTTGTTTTCAGAAAAAGAATTGCATTGACGTTTACATTTTCCTTGACAAGGATTAATTTTCATCGGGTGTTTGAGTTTATTTTTCAAAATCCTAGGATTGATTGATGCTTGTCGTTCATCGACGGACTGCTGATGTTCATCAATTGAGGTATTATTTACATAAATTGGACCAGGGTATTTAGCGACATAAACTATATTTGCAATATCTGTCCTTTTATCGGAAGGTAATGGTGAATTGTTTTGTACTTTCAAATTTTCCTGGGAATCAATTATTGCCAAAGCCTTATTACATAAAACCAAATCACGAATAGTTTCATCATCAGAATCAGTTGATATGTTATTCGATTCTTTGTCAGACAAAGTAAAGTCCGGATCTTCCACAGAATCATCCAAATCACTAAGAGTGATTAGTTCCGACTCATCAATACAATCCGAGGATAAGTTTGCAAGACTATGACTACGTTTATAACGTTCGGGCTCAGAAGCAAATGATGTGGATGGCTGTGGCTCAAGCAAGTCTAATGATTTATGCGTGCGATCATGATTTTGTGTACTGAAATAAAAACAAAAACCCAGAATAAAAGCAAAACCATTCCAGAATGTTAGTGCTAGGTACACTTTAGCAAAACACACACATCAACATACAACAATTTTTAAAGTTAATTTAAGCTTTCACTATTATTTAGCAGGCTGATTACAGCGTTAATTAATTTGGGCAACAAAAATGCATGACATTGCAAAAATAAAACACTATCAAATCGGTTGCATTATCATAAGTTAACTATGAAAAACGTCAAAAATGTGTCCAAAACAAATCTACTATAAAGTAATAAAACAGTGTCAGATCGGTGCATCACCATTATTTTAACTATGAAAAAGGTCATAAATGTCTCCAAAAAAACAACAGGTAGGTACACAACTAATAATAGTTAATTCAGCAGCAATTTAGGTTAGTAAAATCTACTACCAAACAAAATAGATTATGCCAGAAACAAAGTTAGATAACGAATCGTAATAAAACCAAATATTTGATTTCAAACCGCAAATACTTGCAATAATATAGGTAATTAGCATTCAAAACATTCAAAAATATTTTAATAAGTACATACCTACAAGTTATATATGGCTCGGCTTACCTCATTTCGTCAGATTGGTTATCCTGGTTGGTTGCAGCTGCAGCTAATATTTGTTTTGACCGATAAAATTGTAACTGCCGACTCATTATTATTACAAAGAGTACCTAATGTAACGGAAACTGGCAAAAATTGCAACACGACCTTTCGAATGAAGCGCTGGCGCGGTACTAGTTACAAAGAGAATCGCCAGGTGGTCTGCTTTCCGCCCGCGCGCAATCCTTCCCCCTCTTACTAGTTTCTTATTGGTCGACAGATAAGTTGAAACGTATTTCCATTTCCTAGTAAGGTACATTGACCATTACAAAACCTAGTAAGTCCATGCACTTACTAGCTTTTAAAATGGTCTAGGTTACTTGCTAGGTTTTGATATTGGTTAAAGCCAATTTGCGTTGTACTTGCTAGGTTTTGAGGTACGCGTCTTTCCGATGTTTAGTGTAATATTGCGATTTCTGTCTTCACATCCTGTGGATACCTTAATTTTAAAGTGATTTATGATAAAAAACAAAAATCTGCAAACATGTCCCTTACTAGGTTTTTGAATGGACCAGCCGAATTGGCCATGTGAAAAACATGGATTTTCTAGGTTGATGCCACATACACTTAGCGACTGCCCTTGCGATTTATTTATTGACATAGCAAATGCAAGCCGCACTGGAAACTGTAAACGTTTAAAGCTGAATGGCATGTCGTTCGGTATCATAGGGATGCGTGGGATTAAAACATCTTCGCCTTTGTACTTCCCTTTCAAAATTGTGGCTTCGATGACGTTGTTCAATAATTTCTTCACCGCAAGCCGGGTGCCATTACACAGACGTGGCTGGTTTATGTTCCGTAACATAATAATTACTGATCCGATTTTTAATTGCAGATTATGAGGTGGTAAGCCGGGCAATTCCAGCGAATTTAAAAATTCTGTTGAATAATTGACAACTTCATCTTCATTAGTAATGGAATCAACTGATTTGTAATTCTTCAATTCGCCAGCTATTTTCTCTTGAATCTGAAAATTCATTTCATTCACATCAACATTTTTTGCTGCCAATATAAAACGTTCGCTTAACCAAACGTGATTTACGTAATTTTGAGCAATGTTTGGGAAAACCATCTCCATGAGTTCGGTCTTTGATTCACAAAAGTTACAAAAATTGGTAGGGAATGTAATGTATCCAGATGATGTATCAACAGCAATATAACCATTACCAATATCGAGCAGTTGTTTGGAAAACACTTCTCCAGACTGGTCTTCCTGCAATTCGACTCTCATGTTTATACTCAATTTAAGTGTTTTAATGTATTTCCATAAAATGGACGACTTCAAACATGCATTCAGTTCATCAGCAGGCGTTGAGCGTGGAACAACTGGCAATATTTGTCGAAAATCACCTGCCAATAGTATCATTGCACCACCAAACCGTTTTTTGTTATTTCGTAAATCTTGCATCGAGCGATCTAATGCCTCCAAAGATTTTTTGTGTGCCATCGTACATTCATCCCAAATGATCAATCTGGTTTGATGCAGCACTTTGGCCATCGCAGAATTCCTCGAAAGGTTGCAAGTCGGAGTCTCATTAATTTGAAGGTTCAACGGCAGCTTGAGAGCTGAATGAGCTGTTCGACCGCCTTCCAACAACGTAGCTGCAATACCTGAAGCTAGGGCTAGTGCAATTCCATTTTGCGATCGAATCGTTGCCAAAATCAATGATAACAAAAAAGTTTTCCCAGTTCCACCAGGAGCATCTAAAAAATAAAATCCGCCAGATCCATCGTTCACTACTTTCATGAGCGTATCGTAGGCATATTTTTGTTGTTGATTTAAAAGGGGAACTGTTCTATCAACCATTTCTCGTAATGTTTCGGAATCGTATTGGGCTTCGCGTCTCAATTCTTGATCAAATGAGTCGTGCATTTGGCGTTTGGGTGCTATCATTCCTAATTGTGTTAATACTTTGTTGGTAAGCATCAAGCACATGTCCTCAATTAAAATTAATGCTACATTGTGAATTTCTTCGTTCATTTGCAAATCTGCATTCGATGTTCTAAGACGCATCTGATGCAATATATCTTCCGCCATATGATCTTTGTATTTATGCCATAAATCAGTCGGTGTTGATGGGAAGCATGTAGACAAAATTATAGAAAATAATGTTCATATTTGTTTAGCATTTGACGAAATCACAGCATCTTCGAGAGTGTGGTCCCAATGAGTGTCATTCTCTAACAATCCCAAATGTTGACAGGCTTCTCTGTATGTGCCACACAATACACCATTAACAGTTCGCAGATGTTGGAATGATGTTGGACCACGAACATTGACTAACAGTAAACGCAAATATAAACACTCGTCTTGACTGGGATGGACTGCATAAAGACGGCCTAGTGCATTGGTGGAAAATACTCGTGGGTAACCTGGAACTGGCTGTCCTCGTTTTCGTCGTTCAAATTTTTTTGATGATTGATTCCAGTTATAATATCTTGGCATTTCGGAGTAAAGTAACGTTCTGGCAAAATCATCATTCTGGCACATTTCAAAGAAGCTGGTTAATGTCGTCGATGGTGGCCTATCAACTCGTTGTAATACGTTTGCATCTGTAAAATACACCCGTTGACCATTTTCCAAATGTACGGCCAATTGAACAACAGTAGGGTGTCGTTCATGTATAGGAAACGAAAATATACGCCACATGCCTTCGTTACTACTAACATAGCGGCCCATTTGATATTGAGTGACTTCATCATTTGAATTTTCGGCAGCAACTCCGAAGACAGCCATATCACTACCTTTGTTCACATACTTGCAAATGTATTTAATCGATTTTACTGAATGGCAAAATTCGACGTTTATGTGTGCTTTATATGCCTTGCAGAGTAATGGCGAAAACGGAACAACCCAACGATTATCGACTTCAATGTCCTGTCGATTTACTTTGACATTTGTTGACTTTCCATTGTCATCAATGGATCGGCGGCGATAAAGTGGATATCCATCATTTCCAGTAATAGTTTCTGCTACTAATTGTTTTGGGTAGCGTTTTGAACATTTTCCTTCAACCATACACGGAGAAATGGGATTTAATATTCCACATGGACCATGTATCATATTTTTTGTAATAACCTCATTTAACAGTGGGTCTTCATTATTATCGGGAATTTCTGCTGATATCACATTATCAATTTCATTTGGTCTTATCCTCTCAACCAACCAAATGAGGATATGTGCATGTGGCAATCCGCGTTTTTGCCACTCAACTGAGTACATCCAACAGCGCGTCTCGCCGAACACGCGATGCTTAACAATGAAATCCATGAGTGATTTTAATTTCATTTTGAACACCCTTGCAGTGATATCATGGCGATCAATAGGTGATTGTCTAGTAAATAATTCTTGTTGAATTTCTGTCCATTTTGGATTGCATGTGAACGTGATAAACAAATCTGGTGTGCCATAATGTCGTACATAGGACATCGCATCTTGCGCATATTCATGCATATGTCGCGGACTTCCGACGTATGTTGCTGGGAGAATAGTTGTTCTGCCAACATTCTGTGCATTTCTATCAGCATTAATGGCATCCCGAAGATGAATGTATTCCTCGGAACGGAGTTTTGCCTGGTTCAACCTGATAAATGTCAATCGTTCAGTTTCAACTTTCACATACATATCCCACTTTAAGATGTGATTGTCCTCATTTTGCCGAACCATCAGTCTGTATGAATAATAATTCATTGAACTAACTTTTTTGTTTGTTTCAGCACCTGTAAACAATTTTTTGTGCAATAATATAAATTTTAAGTTAGTAAACATATATTTTAATGTAGGGTAAGCTGGTATAGGAGTACGCACTTAAGGTTTGAGTGAATAATTCAGTCTTCATTAAATAAGAAAAAACAACAGAAAGGCATTTGCGTACTCTTGTACAATACTATGTGTAAGAGTACGCGGATGGGTCGACAAGAGTACGCTAAAAGTCGATAAGAGTACGCAGAGCTTATTTGCCACACAAGTCGCAAATATATTCCCCAATACTATTGTAATCGGTGCAGTCTTCATGCCACCATGCTTGACACCTCGAACATTCTATCCAATCTTCAGTTATTGGTTCCTTATATACTTCTTGACATCCTGGACACTTCTATATTTTCTTTTTCGGTGTATTTTTTGGTGTCTTAAATTGTATTTTGGGTTTTTTTGGTGTTTTCTTGTTCTTTAATGTCACTAACCTTTTTGAATTTTTTAAATAAATATCTAAATATAAAAGTTTCACAACAAAAACGGATAATAAAATAGGAGTGCATAGGCATAGAAGAGGTCGTTGTTATCGTCACGCCCCAACAAGTGCACGTAAGTTACGTCACTAGACGCTTCTCGCTCCTCACTTTTACTACGCCATTCGCCAGCTTTGCTCCAGGCTACCACTGTGATCCTGGTACAGCCCGATCAAATTTTTAATGAAACACTACGCTCAATCCACGGAAAAGTACCAGGCGAGCATAAAACAAGCAGCAATCGTTCTTCTCGCCATACAACTCGCTACGAACCCGATGTGTGCTACGACTACGAGTGCTGCGTTGAGCTAAGTGCGAGGGTCCGCCCACTTACTACGTCCCTACAAGTGCTACGCGTTACGACTTGAAGACGGGTACCTAACCTGTGCCGAGGTGACCTCCTGTTGTGTTCTGCGCTCCTAACTGTTGGAGCACTCGCTAGCCACACAACTCTCTTTAGTTGCGAAAATAATAGGTGACATTTATTTGTTGTAAACACATCATACCATTGTTACCTCTTCAACACTCTTACTATCCTAGTACAATTTAAGGAAAATGGACAAATCATATTCGGACTCAAACATAAACATGGCGAGTACTACTGATCAAACAACACCACCTAATTTTGTGTCCCAACGACTTGTAAAGAGAAAAAGAGAGTGTGATTGTGTTGAGGAGTTGGACTCATTCAAGGAAGAAATAAAAACAATGTTTCAGTCACTGATCTCGTCGCAAGAGGAAATGAAAAAAATCACACCCACACTCATTACCCTTCAAGAAACAAACCGTAACATCGAGAACTCTCTTTCGTTTCTCACTGCTCAAAATGAGGAATTAAGAAAGAAGATGGAATTGTTCGAAACTCAAGCAAGAAAGGACAGGGAAAACATAGCATTATTGGAAGACAAAATAGAAGAGCTGCAGAGAGAAAAAAGGAAACAAAGTATAGAAATAAAAAATGTCCCAAGGACTAAAGATGAAGATAGGACTAGCTTATTAAACATGACTATAACTTTGTCAAAGAACGTAGGTTCTCACTTGAATAAGTCTGTCTAAAGGACATTTACAGAGTGAAAAGTACCAAGGAAGGAATAAGAAACACACCAATTGTTTTGGAAACGTCTTCAACAATTTTAAGGAGTGAGTTATTGAAAAACTGTAAGTCTTTTAACGCAAAAACCAAAGATAAACTCTGTGCAAAACATCTAGGTCTGACTAAAAATGAAGACACGCCCATCTATGTCACCGAACAACTGACAGCCAAGGGCTCCCGATTGTTTTTTTTGGCTAGAGACTTAGCCAAATCAAAGGCATACAAATACTGCTGGACCAGCTTTGGCAGGGTATACGTCAGAAGAGAGGATAACTCACCTATAATAATAATAAAAAATGAGGCACAAGTGAACATTCTCATACAGGAAGCATGACTTTATTATTTTTATTTTATCTTTTACTTTTCTCTGTCTAATTTTGTTATAAATCAACCGCCAATTGCAAACAGCGGTTTACAATTAGCTACTTTATACGCAAAATCTACACACGCACACATATTATACACTTATAATTTTACGAACACCAATGCTTGCCATACACAAACACACAACACATCTTACGCCAATAACACTTATAAAAATTTTAAACACACATCTACTTACATACATAATAATGTTAAAGCTTTATTTACAAACATGTCAAAGTATCTGCTGGCCTCTCTATTATACAACCTATTACATAAACAAACAAGAGAATCTCTAAATACTGTATCTCTGTATAATACCAATTTCTATGAATAATACACTAAAAAATATGAACGAGTTAGACCAAATTCAAGTTGCCAAATCAATAAAATGTGACATAAGTGACTTACCTAAACATATCAATCACCCAAAACATTAGAAGCATATACAGCAATTTTGACGATCTACAAATAACAATATCGCAACTGGATTTTGAACCAGATATACAAGTTTTAACGGAATGCCAAATAAATTGTAATAAACCAATACCCAATCTTACTCAATACCAATCGTATGCTACTACAAATCACCTGAACAAAGCTGATGGTGTTGTAATATACATAAAAGATCATCATGTTGTATGCGTAAGAGAAATCTTCCTTCAACATGCCTCATGTCTACAGGTGGTTCTAAACAACATTGTGATCATTGGAGTATACCGATCTCCATCAAATTCAAACGCGGAACTCTTTATCAACTCCCTAAATGAACATCTACACACTATGGCAAACTGTAAAAATATTATAATAACCGGAGATATCAACATAAACCTAAGTCCAGGACCTAATGATCACTCACAGGAACGTAACAACCGACTTAACTACTTAGATATGTTATCCTCTCACGGAGTTTTAACTGGTCACTCTTTACCTACCAGAGATACAAACTGCCTCGACCACTTTATGATTAAATTAAACACAAATAGTAACTCTGCACTTATATCTGTTCTCGAAACAACAATTACAGATCATTGCCTGGTATTGCTAAACCTAAAAAAAGTAACTAGAAACAGTAACCGTCACAAAAAAAGTATAAAAAAAAGTAGAGTATGACGAAGCGTTAAAAACCTTAGCACAATCAAATATACATTCACTACTTAATGCTACGGATCCCAATACTATAGCTGACATTCTAATTAGTGAAATAAAACAATCTATTGATAAAAACACCAAAGTCATAAAACTTAGTAGAAGCAAAAGAATAATTAAACCCTGGATTACTGCTGGCATCCTAAGATGTATAAAAAATAGAAATAAAATGCACAAATCTTTACATTGTGACCCTGAAAATGAAATCCTAAAAATAACTTATCGGAGGTATCGGAATTATATAAACAATTTAATAAAAAAGTTAAAACGTATCTATGAAAGAGATCAACTTGCAAAGTCAAAAAATACTCCTAAATCACTATGGAACTGTATAAACAATATAACTAACATGAAGCCTAAGAAATTGAACAACACAGATTTACTTAATATTAAACCTTCTATTTATGAATCAATGAATGAAATTAACACCTACTTTTCTGAGATTGGAGAGAGTCTGGCAAGTAAATTACTGGCGGAAAACAATTCGAATCAAATTAGCTCAACAAACTGCACTCAGCGACTTCCTGTGGAAACCAATTCTCATAACTCATCAAAAACTCAAAGCACATCCTTTGTCTTATTAGACACTGATGATGAGGAGGTTTATAAGGTCCTTATGAATCTCAAAAATGATAGCGCACCTGGATGGGATGAAATAACTACAAAGTTTTTAAAGGGAGCCCACGAATTAATCGTACCAATTATTTGTCACCTAACCAATACATGCTTTAAGCTGGGAATATTTCCCAATGCATTAAAACAGGCAATTATTATCCCCGTATTTAAGAGTGGTGACGGACGTAGTGTCGGCAATTATCGTCCTATTTCTGTCCTAACAGTTATATCAAAAATATTAGAAAAAATAATAAATACCAGATTGACAACTTACCTAAACAAATATAATATTCTATCAAATTCACAATACTGGTTTAGACAGGGACTATCAACTGAAGACGCAATTTTGTCCTTGACGACTTCAATAGTTGGACATGTTGACAAAGGTGAGAAATGCCTTACAGTATTTATAGACCTTAAAAAAGCCTTCGATACTGTCTCCGTCTCCACTCTTTTACAGGTTCTGGAAAAAAATGGAATTCGTGGAACCCCCCTTGCTCTCTTAGAAGATTACTTAAAAAATAGGAAACAACAGATTAAAATTCAGGATCATATTAGTGACCTGCTAACACTTACATCTTATGGGGTCCCACAGGGTAGCGTCCTTGGCCCTACCCTTTTTCTTCTTTACATAAATGAGCTGTGTAACTTAAACATTTTAAATGGGAAAATTATCTCGTATGCAGACGACACGGCCATCATCTTTACGGGTAAAACGTGGGACGAAACCAAGAGGATGGCGGAAGCTGGTCTTGTCAAAATTAAACAATGGCTTAACTTAAAATTACTTACTCTAAACATAGAAAAAACAAACTACATCTGTTTTTCCCCAAGTATACGGACTCAGCCAAACGACACATACCAAATTAAAATTCACAATTGTGGTGTACCCCTACTTAATATATGTAATTGTCCCCCTATTAATAGAGTTACCACAACGCGATATTTGGGTCTAACAATAGATCGCCACCTATCGTGGCATTCACATTTGGATACGTTGATGAAAAGGATAAGAACGTTAACATGGGTTTTCAAAAAGCTTAGAAGTATCACGCAAAAAGATTTATTAAAAAACATTTACATAGCTCTAACACAATCTATTTTAAGTTATGGCATTTCAGTTTGGGGCGGTAGCACTAAGACAAAACTCCTAGAATTAGAACGTACACAAAGGCGACTACTTAAAGTTATGTACTTCTTACCGTTCCGCTATCCCACAGAACAACTATATTCTCACGCAGATCTTCTTACTGTAAGAAAATTATACATTCTATCTACTGTTTTAAAGCTACACAAAACCTTAACTTATGACCCCGACATCTTAAATAGAAGAATAAACCATAAAGTAGTCCCTATAAAGCTAACAAAAACAATCTTTGCCGCCAGGCAGTATACTAGACAAGCTAGTTTCCTGTACAATAAAATCAATAAATTATTAAACATATACAAACTAACAACACAAGCTTGTAAAATTAAGCTAGTAGTATGGTTAAAGACACTTAGTTATTCAGATACTGAACAACTACTTAAATAATACACATCAATAATACACACAAACATACACACATACACACACACACACACACACACACACACACACACACACACACACGCACACACACACACACACACGCACACGCACACGCATATTTGGTACGAAATTATATACAAACACTAAAACACTTATTACCGTTATTCAACTTTGTAGGAATGTAATTTACTTATAGTTTTTAGTTTTATTTAATTCGATAATCGATCGATCAAATTGTAACTACCACGGTCTCTATGGGCGGTGACTACCTAAAACAGGTATTTTCTTACTTAGTAGGTATGTCACCACAGTTAAATTGTAATCAAATGGTCTGTTATGAATAAAGCATTTTTGATTTTTTTGATTTTTTTTTGATTTCTTCTTCAAGTTGTTTTTTAAAAGGTGAACTGCTTAAAATATCTGACTTCCCTTTCTTTCTGGTAGACCGTGTTAGATTTTGTGCTCTTGGTAAAGGAGCGACATCGAACAGCGACACAAAAGGTTTTGATGAACTTGTACTTGGGGTTGGGCTTGCCTCCAATATTTTCAAAGTTGCGTCTTCTGTGGTACCGCCGAGTCGGTTTTCTTCACCAAACGAAGAAGCGCCCTCTTCACTGGCTGGTGTTATTAATGATCTAACGATTTTTGATGTAGAAGCTGATTTTTTAGGTTCTGAAGTGATCGGTGGATTTTTATTTGTCTGAGTCATTCCTTTATTTCGGTAAATAAAAATGGTAGATACTGTTCCTCTTTGAACTAAAGGATGATTACGTTCTGGAGAAAGCACTGCAGAGACAGAATTTAGGGTTGTTGGTGACTGAGGGATTTCACTGGGTCTGCTCATGGGACCTGATGTAGAAGGCATAGTATCGTGTTCAATGGTTTCGGGCATAGGTCGTTCTGTCACAGCACTGGCCAAGAAATCTTCTTCTGAAAAGATTTCAGGATTGAACGGAACTATACCCGTAGTTTTAAAACTCTCAATTGCATTAGCCGGGGTGGCCGCTTTTAAATAAGCTGGAGTCAGAATAGAAGCTATCTGATACGTTGTAATAGCACGACCAGGATGATTGCGCATCCACTTTTCACATTCTACAGCATAAAATATTTTGAGGCTGTTGTGAATGCAACGATCAAGGGGTTGTGTCTTGTGGCTACTATGAGGCGGTATTGTAAGAGCGTAGATGTAATTTTTGCGGAAAAAATCAACAGCTTTTAAAGTACAATGTGATGTATGATTGTCCAGTATTAACAGGACTGGATTTTCCTTCGATGGATGAGCGTAATCTTTGAAATGAGATAACCAGTCTAGAAACAGATCTCCATTGATGTAACTTGTATCCGAAACCATGCCTATTGATGAAGGTGGTGCTCCGTCTAACAACTCTGCTTTCATCCGTTTCCTAGCAAATATGAATGTTGGTGGAATAAAGTTACCAATTGCATTGACAGCATTTACTAATGTTACATTAGTTCCACGTTCAGCACTAGAAATTTTGTTTACGCATCTTTTTCCTTTCATAGACAACACTTTTGGTGGTTTGTTTGGAACGGTGGAAATCCCAGTTTCATCCATATTGTAAATTGATTGAGGAGGAAAATTATGAGAAAACAATAATTGCGATAAGTTATTAAAATATCGCTCACATTGAGGCTTATTAAAGCCAATAGCTCTAGCAATACTTGTCGATGTCGGCCTTCGCAAAGACAAGTCAGGGTGCCTCAATAAGAAACCTCTTAGCCACTCTTTGCCCGCCAATTTCTCTTCCTTGTTAAAACGATTTGGAAGATTATTTTTCTCCGCAAAATCATAAGCAATTTCACGAAGCCTCTTTGTAGTTAACCCGTATAACATATTATCAATTTTTTTTATATAGTTGCTTAGTTCTGCTTCCATTTCAGCAGTAAAGGTAGTAGTATATCTACCTAAGCTCGTGGCAGGTGAGGGTTTCTTCAACCGCTTCCGCAGGGTAGCCTCATGCATCTCCAAGGATCGCGCAACTGATCTAATGCTTTCACCTTCTGTGATTCGGTTTCTGGCCTGCTGCAATAGTTCTGGCGGACATAAACTTCGATCACTCGTTCTTTTCCTTCGTGACATTCTGCTGGCAAAAAATTAAAGATAATATTTAAAAAATAAATATTAAAGTTTAGTAGAAACAATGTTGTATAAGAGTACGCGCGCGTACTCTTAAACGATGTAGACTTGCGTACTCTTACACATCAAGCCTGCTTTACCGACAAACCTTAAGTAGTGCCATCTGTTGAAAGTTTAGGGTACTACGTGGGTAATCTAGTTACAACTGGTTCGCCGGCAATCGTATTGAAACTTTTTTCACTCAAACTACGCATATTTTTGACAGGACAACACTTTAAAAACCCTTAAAATAATTAAGAAAACTAGTGTAAATATTCAAACTTACGTGTACTTTCCGTTTTAACACACTTTGTATTTGTTTTTTGCACAGCGTATGCAGCCATTAAACACTTCAAAACAACACTGAAGTTAGCTCTAAATCACAAACAACTTCGTAGTAGTCAGCTTTGCGTACTCTTATCTCCCGCGTCGTCTTACACCAGCCTACCCTAGTAAACACATATTATTGTTAATTTACCTGAAACTGGATTTATCATCTTAATTGAAAAATGATAGCCGTCTTCACCTTGCCAAAATAGGATAGGATTTGTAAAGCATCATATGATCGATGTGTTTCAGACACACGCTGAAGTTCATCGTTCCGCCGATGTAAAACAATGTCTCGGTTTTCTAAATTTTCTCCTACGACGACAATAGCCACTTCATCAATTGTTGGCGCATTAAAACGTCCAGCATGTTGTCCTGCAGGCGCCTTATCGGCTCTGATGACAATTTTATGATTATCTGATGGCATGCGGTCTAATGCAGTTGTGAATAATGCAACTAATTCATTGTGTTGATGGAAAAATGTTTGAAGTTGTTCCACAATGGATCTTTTCACTGAGTTGTTGTGTGCGCAACGCTGATCGACTTCTCTTGCTAAATTGCCCATAAAATATATTTGCAAAAATTTATAGTCTTCACCAGGCACTGGCAATAAGAAACCTGTTCTATGATATATTTGACCCTGAATCTGCAAGAATATAAATATGTATTTAGGTAATTGTATAGCAAATTGTTTGTACCACCATGTGGCTCGCAAAATACTGCCACAATACTTTACATCATTTCAAATTAAAACTACTTTAAACCTCGACATTGAACAGCAGCCTTCCATGGCAGCTATAGGCAGCTAAATAAAATTGTTTGCCATTATACTTACTTACCTTGAAAGTAGGCATAAAATTGTCTCGAATAACTTTTGTTGCGCCAAATGACGTCATTTGAAAGCAATTATTGTATTGCTGGATATGAGTCAAAAAATGATTAGAATCTGGCCCATTTCCGGAAACCAATGAATATAGTGGCTCTGGTGGTGGTACCAATGGCGTCAATTTGACTTGGCCGCTGGCGCAACACAATCCAGGGGCTTCATTTTTGAATTTCAATGCATTGCAATGTGGACACACAATATTCATTAGTCCAATAGCAATAATTTGCTCTGAACTGTAATCAATTGCCACATTATAACTGAATGCAGCTCTGTGGGGATTAAACAACATTTCTATGTTGATTTCGATTCCGTTGAAGTTCATTTCGCGCTTCGCGTTGCTCATCAGTTTGATTTGCTCTTATATTTCTTTGACTTGCCGTATTTCGAGTTCTGCGGCCTAAGTTTGTACGTCTGGTTGGTGGCATTGTTAAAAACGAAAATCCAACTGAAAATAAAAAGATCTCATATATTTTCTGTATAACCATGTAAAATTGTAATATTATGTAGTCACCAAAAGTTACCAAAAATCGATATGAAGTGAAGCGAACTTACCGTGATTAACAAACACTTATTAGCAAACAAAAAACTTCTTAAGGTGAGTATAGACTACAACATTTTCTGGAGCATTTCTGTGTAATGTAACGTTCTTACGAATGATACAATACAGGCAAAAGCTCAGTTTCCAAAGCATTTCCATGTAATGTAACGTTCCTGCGAATGCTCGGCGTTATGTTACGGGTAAATGCTCACAGCGAGTGTGCATTTACCAACATTTCGTTGTACCTTGCGTTCATTCTTTTTTGAAATGTCGGACCTACAAGTTGCGTGTGCTGCGTTTATCTTGATGAATTATATTAGAAGAAACAGAAAAAAACAGAAAAATAGAAATAGAAGATGGTGGCAAATGAACATTTACAATAGAAGACAAACTCTTGGAGGTGTGCAATTATTGTTAGACTTAAAATCGCAGGAATTAAGTGGTCAATATAAGAACTTTACTGCCCTATCTTCAAGTGATTTTGAAAGTTTATTGAATTCAATTGGTGCTAAAATATCAAAGCAAAATACACGATTCAGAGTTTCAATTACGGCGAAGGAGAGATTAGCATTAACTTTACGTTATTTAGCTACAGGTGATTCCTTCGTTAGTTTACAGTATCTTTTTAGAATATCAAGACATAGTATTGGGAAGATAATTCCAGAAGTATGTGAAGCAATAACAGAGGAACTGAAAGAAAACAT
Source organism: Eudonia lacustrata (assembly GCA_947562085.1). Classification (NCBI taxonomy): domain Eukaryota; kingdom Metazoa; phylum Arthropoda; class Insecta; order Lepidoptera; family Crambidae; genus Eudonia; species Eudonia lacustrata. The sequence goes on from OX387328.1 coordinate 6,993,918, forward strand.
TCACGTGAGTATCATTATACTTTATTTAAGATCAATTCAAATCATTCAAATAATCTGAGATCTGACTCATCATATCAAAGTTACTGCTATCTTGAGTATCGCCCCCGTCTGTATCTGCTACACCGGCTCGACTCGGACCTCGGACTTCATTGGAAGTTGCAGCTGCTCTAGTCTCTTCGATAGAGGAAGTGTAGCCTCTGTCTGTATTTGAGTCACAGGATCGGTTCTGACTTACAAAGGATTCATTTGATGTTGAAGCTGTATTATATCCTCGAGATGTTTCGTTCCCATAATTATCTCTATTGTGTTGACTGTATCCACGGGGATAGTTAAATTCTCCTTGATCAGCGCTAAAAAGTATATTCGATATAAGATGTTGCACATAGTTTTTGGTCCCTTCATTATATTTTCTTAATTTATTGGCGATAAAAGTACCGTAACTTGTTAACTCGTCATTATTAAAATCACTTTTCATAGCGGTTTTTTGCAATATATCAAATGCAATTTCCATTTTTTTGTCGTCATCTGTATTGATTTTGGAAACCATTTTCCTTTTATTTTTTATAGGATGTGCTGACTGCGACTCGCAATCAGCCGTAGTAGCCTGCATGTGATTTTCCTCGGTCTTGTTATCAGCCTGAAATTATATAACATATATTTTTTTGCAGATGCCAAATTCACCTGAGGAGTGGTTACAAGTGGCAGAAGGTTATGAGAAAATATGGCAATTCTCCCATTGTATAGGCGCTATTGACGGAAAACATATAGTAATTCAAGCACCACCTGCAAGTGGCAGTGAATTTTATAATTATAAGGGGTTTTTTAGTATTGTACTTATGGCAGTAGTGGATGCAAATTATAACATTATTTACATTAATATAGGTTGCCAAGGACGAATATCAGACGGTGGAGTATTCCATAACAGTATGTTATATAAAAAACTACAAGATGAATCATTGAATTTGCCACAGCCCTCTACACTGCCAGGTAGGCAAATGTTAATGCCATATTATTTCATTGGCGATGAAGCTTTCCCTCTTATGCAAAATATGATGAAGGTTTACTCTGGAATGCATCCCAAAGGATCTACTAAAAGATTGTTCAATTACCGACTCTGTAGAGCTCGGCGCGTAGTTGAGAATGTGTTTGGACTACTTTCGTCAGTATTCCGTGTTTTGCGAAAGCCTATATTATTGAACCCCGATAAAGCTAAATTGATTGTAAAGTGCACATGTCATTTGCACAATTTCATTAGAAGGAATTCAGAAGGAATATGCTTACAAGAAAACATCTCACAAGACAATAATACCAGTGATTATAACGAGGGCCATGCATCATTTCTTCCGCTTGCAAATCAACATCGAAACTTATCAGAAAGTGCTTTTGCAAAAATAATGAGAGATGAAATTGCTGAATACTGTTCTCAAGAAGGTGCGTTGGAGTGGCAAAACCAATATGCGTAGGTACTTACAAGTTTTAATATAGAAATACCTTTTAAAAAAATAACTCACCGAATCATCAACGGGACGTGGTTTATTCCTATCCAGCATAAATTGTAAGCTTTGGTACGCAAACCACGAACTTTTGTAAATTTCATCTGCTCCTGTAAATGTAAATAAAAAAAAACAATTTAAAAATAAAATTCGTCTTTTTCATTTACGTCATAATTTTATCCAAACTGAATATATCTGCTGTGCTATGTATATTTGCATTTATTGTCATCACTAACCTTTTCCAGTGCCAACACTTTTTTCAATCTTCATTTTTTCTCTTCGAAGAGAAGCTAGAAGGCTTGTCATTTTTTTTCTGCAGTCATCAGCAGAGATCTCCATTTCGGCAGCAATATCTTGCCACGCGTCGTTTTTTAATATTTTATTGTAATGTTGAGCGTGATTAGGATCCCATAAAATTACATGATTCCTGTATTTTTCAATAAACAATAAAGTTTTTTCACTATCCCACGACATAGTTGAATAGAAAATAGATAATAAGTAATAACAATGCAATGCACGTGTAAAATCACAGCGTCAACTTGAACAACTAAACGACCGCGCGGACCGCGTGCGTCTCGTCCCTCTCCCTCCGCGTCACCCCGCAACCGCGCATCGTCCGCACTCGTGGCTCGACGAAATGTTACACCAATACGCTCGACGAAATGTTACACCAATATGCTCGTTGGTTTGTAACAAAAGAGGCCAGCGTGCTCGACGTTTAGTTCGTAAGAGGATGATACACTAGAACATATCATAGAGCGGCTCGTTGTTCTGTTACAAGTAAATGTTGTAGTCTATACTCACCTTTAGTCTTTGAAACAAAACGAATTTTATCAAAAACTTAATAAAATTATTGTTAGCGCGGTGGATGTGTTGTCACAGATTACCACTGATTTTTTTGTTTTAAATTGAATGACGTTGACATTTGTTAGCGCGGTTATCGATGTGGTGTCACAGATTACCACAGATTTTTTGTTTTAAATTGAATGACGTTGACATTCGTTACGCGCGTTTTTTAAAATATGCAAAATTAAATGTATATTTTTCAATCTTTCTGAGAGATTTTCTTAATATTTGTTTCCGTAAGAACCTTGTACAGAGTATTAGAAAACTACAAAAAAAAAATCAGCCAAATCGGTCAAGCCGTTTTCATGTTATGTCGTGACAACGGAAAACGGGTTTCATTTTTATATTATACAGCGTCCGATTTTATTAGTGACCGATATTGAAAGTACAGGTACTTTACGCCAAAATAAAAATATTATCCCCAATAAACAGTAGTATTTTGTCATTGGTTTAGATTTTAATTTTTCAAACAAAATAATTTATTATTTAATTGGCAAAAACTGCAACATTCTGTAGATGCCTCGATGAAATCACTCACACATGCGACTGCATTGTGGAAGTCGTTGCACTCTGCAAACGCAGAGAAATACACACACAGCTACACATGCAGTGCAGCCTACAGCCAATCACAAGCTTGCGCGCGATAGCGTGCGTAAATGAGCATTCGTTCTCGCTCACTGACATTTAGTACCTAACTCGTTTTATTTTCTAATAACTATCTACTAGGCATCATAATCAGCCTATAACCGTCCCACTGCTGGGCACAGGCCTTTCCACATGGATAACATCAAATGGGGACATGGGGCCATAACTTACCACGCTGACCCAATGGGGGTTGGTGGGTTCTAAGTCAAAATAAACGTTATTTTTAATACCACTTGAGCTGTCTTCATCGAATTTGTTGGTAAATGACGACAAAACCATTTACCTGGAATCATCAACAACTAAACCACAAATTAAAGTAAGACTAAACCTCAATTAGGTAGGTATCTACCCATGGGTCTTTAGTACAGAGTTGCAGAACAGCTTATCGCTTCGGTCTTATCATACTGGGCAAGTTAAAATAAGAAATACAGTTTATTGTAGTTGGTATTTTTATTGAAAAACCATTAAAAACACAAATTGTAATTATTTATGGTAATAAGTTGTTAAATTACGTAATGTTATCCCTAACACTGTGTTACAAACAAGACTGGCAACAACATAGAATTGCTTTAGGCAGGGATGAAAATAAAAATGCAAGAGAACTTACATAACACGTTTACAATAATTTTGGCACCGGTAGCAGAGAGGGAGAAGTTGCCATTGCCACATGGCCAATTAAAATAACCCTTATTAATATTGTTTACTAAAGTTTACGCAAACACTACACATTTAATTAAAACACTTTTATTTAAACTTTCCAATATGTAAAAGTAAAATTAAACGCGAGTAATATCCGTTAAAAATTGTTTTATTTAAACCCTTATAATTGTTGCAATAATCAGTTAAAAATGTTTAAATTAGTAGATACATTTTGTTTATTTTAATAGGTACCTTAGCACGTACCGTAATCTCTAATCACAAAATGACAATAACAATAGTTAGTTTTAAGACTACGTAAGTACACCTAGGTGCTTAGGTTAATTATGTAGGTAGATACTAAAGTTACCGTAGTACCGTATTGTTTTTCAATTCTAAATTTACACGACACTGAGAAACAGTTAACATTGCCATAAGCATTCAATAAATCGGGTTTGATAAGACACACGCAACGCAACAAACAAAACACTTCGGCACTGGTAATGAAACAGTTCGCACAGTCAGGCACATCACATCACAGTTGGGTGGAAATGGTAATGGTGCGTGGCCGCATCGAGCAAAGCAGCCGATGTCCCAGGCGGTTGAAGAAAACCGATTCGATCACCTACTCAGGCGGGCGCGCTGAGCAGCCAGTCTACGAGGCGGTTGATGATTACTGGACTGAGCATGAGCTTAGGTGAAGAATAGTTCTGCGGCGTCAGCTCCTGAACTGGACATCAGTCATAATCATAAGCATTGATGTCAATAGTTTCTTTCGCATTTTAGCCCTCGCTACTCGCTACTCTCGTGTTAGCCGTGTGGTGGTTGGTGCTTGGTGGTGTACAAAATCTCCAATTTATGCTTCAACGTCTCGGGCGGGGTGGAAGCGGGAGAGCGGAATGCATATGGACTTCTGGAGGCCGGAATCATTAGTCAGGAAGCAGAAAGTAAAGCGCCAAAAGCCTATACTATCACAATCACAATGTATTATGTGACACAAGTCTCTTTAGGGTGGTTTAGTTCTCAGAGTTAGGAGTACGTTACGCACGGCACGACTGACGTGGACTAACGCATCGCATCGCACGCACCGCGGCTGCGCTGCGCGGCGGCATAGCACAAACAATGGCGGCATCGCAGAGGCTATGGTTGCCAACTCAAACAAAATCACTTGTTAATTTGAATTTTACAAAAAGTTATTTTTGAAGATAGTATGTATCTTCTTCTTCACTACTACTCATTGCTTTGTTGCTAAATAACATAACGATAATGAGCGCAATGGTGCAGCGGCTTACGCTTTTCGTGTAGTGATTGCGATCTTATTTAAGCTGTTTGCGGCTTGCGCCAAATTCCCTTTAACTCGTGCATGAAAAACCGACACTCAACGGATGAAAAACATGAGCAATATAAAAATAAGAACACAGTTTTTTAATTGTCGCCATCTAGTGTACCTACTATTTTCTTTTGTGCCATTCTAGTGGCTTAACACTTAAACACTTGTAGTTTTTTAACCCGACGAAAAGAAAAAAGCTTCCACAGTTGCGTGAAGCAATATTGAATTTTTTTTGACGTCAAAGTTTTGACATGAAGAAAGGTAGCGGCTAGTTTGAAACCGTCTGTTTGTCTGCGTCATTGCAATTTAAACCGATTATGTACTGATCTAATTTTATTCAATGGCGTTTCCATCCGATTTAAATTATTAATAAAATAATGTAAATTACTTGTGTCGTCGTAGTTTTTAAATTTCCATTCGGAAGCCTTGAGATAGTTCATATTAAAGTTATGTAAATAACTAAGTTATAAAGTAAGAGCAGCCGTTTTCAAGATTATGCAATTTACCGCTTACCTTACTTTTTACTTTAATAATAATTTTATATTTTCGCAAACGTTAATATTCGAACAAGTCCTAAGTAAGAGTTACTAAACGTAGACGTCGTCGTAGACAGTAGTGTAATGTAAGCAAGTGACTAAACGTGTCAGGTGCATATTTAATTTTTATCAACCCTATTAGTCAAACGAAGTTGGTGCAAGTAGCCGACTGCACTGCGCTGCCGCCTTTCGGCACGCGGCGATTTTGGCGGCGACTTTGGCGGCGTCTTTGGCGGCCCTATTGACATTTTGCTGGAGGTGTTTTAGATAAGGATGGGATGATCGATGACTTAACATATCGAATTATTGTACTTACGTGTCGTGAATCGCAAATCATCTACTGCCACTATGGTCTATTCTAACCACTAGACCAGATTATATTAATCTCGTGGATTCACTGGTCTCAGGCCAATATGTCACGGGTTCGATTTCCAGCTAGGTCAATTTATTTTAGAAATTCTTTAGTGGTAGGATTTTGTATGTGGAAGATAACGTGTTTAAGTTCCAGTGGTCTAGTAGTAAGACTACCGTCCCCAAGCCTAAATGTCCCGAGTTCGATTCTCAGCTAGGGCAAATTATTCAGTTACATTTGCTTGGTGGGAAGGTCAGTTTTAAAGCGGAAGATATGTTTTACCGGCTCAAGTCTTTTGATAGATTACCGGTTTCGGATAACTGATGTTAAAATTACTTACAGCTAATAGGTTTTCTTAGTCCACCGGGCTAGCTACTATTCTACTACCCTTTTATGTAAGCGTCAGAGTAACAATTTTCGTTATTTTATTGTAAAATAAATACATTAATTTTTTTTTTAAACGAACTATCGTACGAAAGCAATAATAATAATTGCAACATTTCGCCCGTCCCTAGTGTTACACGTGCCGGCTTCCGCGTGCAATCGTCCATCTTTTTTCAGTCTGATGAGAACTACTGTGTGTGAATAAACATTGCAAAAATGTCGTACCGATATTCTAATGTAGATTATCTTAACATGGTCACATGTTATCGTGACGCGAACTATAGCCTCGCTGAAGCAGTGAGGCTTTACCAGGAAGTGTACTGTGTGCGCCTCGGTCCCCGCACTATCTTGAGAGCTGAGCAGCGATTCCGGGAGGCCTCGTGGTGATGCTGGAAGACCTCGCTATTCGCCACAGCTAGAAGAAAGCATATTGGATTTTTTCGCGCGCCATCCAACCGCCAGCGCGATGCAGTGGCTGTCTTTGAAGTCAGTGACTTTTTATGCGTGGAAAGTGTTGAAACGGGAAGGGCTGCATCCGTTCCACTTCACACGAGTCCAGGAGCTCATGCCACAGTACTTTGCACCACGAATGGCATTTTGTCAGTGGCTCCTGCGAAATAGGCGGTGCAACATTTAGTGGACTGATAAAGAAAGCACATTCACAAGAGTGGGCATGTTCAACAACCACAATGCCCACTACTGGACTAAGAAAAACCCAAACAAAAACTTTTTACGAGTGGGAGATGCTCGCCGGACGTGCCTATCGGACTGCGTCGGAGGCTGCATTACCAGCACGATGGAGCGCCGGCGCACTACGACCGCAACGTCCGCGCGCATCTCACAGGGATCCTTATAAAGACCGTTGGATTGTTCGCGGTGGACCGACCGCATGGCCAGCACGCTCACCGGACTTGACGCCGTCGCTGGACTTTCACGTGTTCGTGCGAAGGACTTAGTTAGTGTATGGTCACGACGACGGTTATATTATGACCAGTGCCGATTGCCGAACAGTTACGAGCTAGTGAGTGCTTTTAATCAATGCGTAGTGACATTCTAGTGTGTGTTAGTAGGTAGGAACGTTTATAAGAGGGTCAACCTTTGCGACAACAAAGGGGCCACTTCCAGCAGTTGCTCTAAGTGATTTTGTCGATATTAATATATGTTTTTTTAATTTGTTATTTTGATAAAAATATGTCTGTCATTGTAATTAATAAACTATTTTAAATAAAATGTATTTAATTTATCCTACTACGCAATCATCTACCAACCCGCAATGGGCCAGCGTGGTGGGTCACGCATGGCCCAATTTCCTCAAGTGATGTGGTCCATGTGGGAAGGTCTGTGCCCAGCAGTGGGGGACTTTTATAGGCTGATGATGAAACCTTTATTACTAATAGTTCTGATCTGCCTGATAGGTAAGCTTTAAGTTATTTTATGATATGAAACATTTAACATTTTAACATTTATTTAACCTACCTACTATCTATCACGAGCACAGAGTTTTTTAGCGCGCGGCATAACCTTCGTAGAAAGAAATTGGGAGTCCTCCCGTGCGTGCGCAGTGCCCGACGACGCTTTACGAGTGAGCACACATATTCACTTTCATCAATGTGTGAGTGAGTGTGCAAAGGCACCTCGTGACGTAGGCAGAGGGGCGTGTCGTGTGTAAACAGAGTTCATTTACCGTACGCATGCGTATGTAGTAGTGATCAGCTGAGTACAGTATGATGTTTTACGTATTTCTGTTTCTAACTATTAATCATCAATTACTCTAAAACTAGCGTATAAATTTTAATGTTTATTGGGGAACATATTTTTATTTTGGCGCAAACTACCTGTACTTTCAATATCCGCTACTGATAAAATCGCATCCTATATAGATTAGTAAATAAATAAATAACCTAATTAGGCTTGATGAGTAATACAAAATCAATGAAATTATTAATAACTCTTTAATGTAATACTTTAAATCTAATTTGGGTCTACTCAAGAGCATGTTGGCATGGTATGATCCGTCAGAGCGAGTGCTGGCAATTGAGTGGATAGATTTAAATCTATCCACTTAATTGTCAGTCAGTCACTCAGTTCAGATACAGATTTGTCTATTTAAATAATTAAATAAACAAATCTGTATCTGGAACGGCAGGTTCTCACATTTCTGTAGGGTCCTCCGCATCTTCTGAGTGCCGTGGTGGATTTTCTATTAATCTTTTATAATAAACTAAATTTGAAAGAGATTTCCAATTTTGTCCAAAATGCTTTTTTAATAGGTTATCAACGTCTTTTAATTTAGCATCTTTGATAAGCACTTTGTCTTTATCTATAGTGGTAGGTTCATGAAGCAAAAACGATTTGTTTTTTTAAGTATGGATTTATATATCCCATGGTCAGTATTATAATTTTCTTCGCCTTTAACCAAAACTTTGTTATTGTTTGTTCTCAATAAAGTTAACGTTTGCACATTGCGAATTGGAAGTGCCAGTTTCCAGGAGGCTTAATAACATTTTGGAGAGCTGTTTTCCATTCCAAATTTGTATTGAACTTAACTAAGGTCCCACGATCTTCAAATACTTCTTCGTATTGTTCTGGTGTAAGGATCTCTTCTTTCTGTTTAAACTCCTTTTCTATAACACCAAAAACCCTGTCGGCGGGAAGGAACGAATGTCCAGGGATGGGGAACACAAATTCTATACATTTGACATGCCTTGGAGCATTGGTCAGCCAAGTAGCACACATACCAAGCATTATTCTATTTTTCTTTTGTGCTCCGCACCCATCTGCAACCAGTCTTATTGTACTAATATCACTTGTTATATTAAAAGAATTAATTCTATGAAAAACCGCTGATGCAATTTCGTTCGCTCCTTTTTTATATTGATCTTCAGTCCAAGAGTATAAAAAAACAGTTTCCTTATTTAACTGAGAAGATGGGGTGGACTCTACTATCGCAAAATTATAAATGTATAACTGCCTGCTATAATATGCAGCTTGATCGGGTACCTTAGGCAAGGGCTGGTTCTTTTGACAATCGAAACTAAAGTCAACATGCCATCCTTTCGTTCTTTTAAGAGTCGATAGAACGCCTTCGCCTTCAAATTGTGTACTCTCTTTTCTATTATCAATGTATTTTTTTTGCTTATGTCAGTTTCGTTTTTGATTTTTTCAGTTAATTCAGTGCACTTTGAACACGTGTCGGTTCTTGGCGACCCAAATCCAATGTTAAAACCAGTGTTAAAAACTCTACGAAAGTAACATTCTTTTACCTGCAATGCTGTTTGATTACTAAACATTTTCCACATCTTTCGAATATTTAGAGTTGCTGGCAAATACTTTCGCTCTACTGATGATCGACAATAGTGAGATTCTATACACTGAAATGATTTGATAAATCTTTTTACGGCGATAAGTTTCATAGTATTATTCTGTGAAGTGTGATCCCCACCCCTGTTTTCTTTCACAATACTTCCAGTAAATTTAAAAGTTTTAGCTACGCAACGAAGTCTGTGTATTGAGATATGCAAGATATTTATAAACGTTTTTTTGACAAACAGGAATTAATTTATTTTTGGCGTATTTCCTTACAAACCACTTTGTTGAGTATTGAACAGGTTTTCTTGAACGATTTCCTCTAGCACGCCGCCGCTGGATGTCATTTACACTGCAATATTTTAATAAAAATGCATGCTGCTCTGGTTTGGTTTTTAAATAGTAAAAAGCTTTGAAAAAAGCAAATAAATCTTCTCTTTTTAAAGTGGCACATTTGTAACTTGCAGAGTTATGACCACATCTAGATGCTGCAGGTAAAATCTTTGGTCCGTACCTGAAATATAATTTAACATGTTTTATAACGGCGCGGCAGCATAGGCTTACAATAAATTACAATTAAAGGGAAATACTTTAATTATCTACAGAACCTTGAAAATGATTAAAAAGCGGGTACAGCAACTTATTTTTAATCGACAAACAAAAAAACTCACTTCTACCGAATTAATTAACTAGTAAGTAATTTTTTTTTGCTATCGGTCCTACTTTCAAACAAGCGAAAATGTACTAACCGGTCCAACTTTTCAACCGCTCTTTTCCATTGTTTAGGATTGCGATTTCCTTGCATTATTCTGAGTAACCTCTTCAATGTTAACTTCCATCGTTTTACTTTGGAAACACAATATTTGCTCTTAAAGTGAACTTTATACAACTTTGAAAATCTCCAAAAGCTGCTATGATCGCCGTAACAGTTCGCTCAAAATACAGGCTTCTGATTGGTCGGAATGGACAGAGTCGATTTTGCTTATAAGAAACTTGGGACAGAGTTGATTTTGCACTAAACCTAATTTTTTTAACTCAATTTTAAGGCGGAATGAGTCGAGTTTGCTTATTTATGATTTTATAGAACCATAGAGTAATAGTCATAGAGTAAAACTGCATTCACAGAATAAAAAATTTCAAAAATGGACAAAGGCGACTTTGCTTTTACACCCCTCATATAATGTATTATATATTCACGACATAGACAAAAAAGTTATGTTAATTACGGTATTCGTGGATTCTTTTGAAAATTTGCTTTCGTCAATTTGTACAATTTTTCCGATACCACCAATTTTCCCGGAATGCTCTTCTTTCTCTAATTTATATATCACAACTGTCTCACGGCAATAATTGTACCAATCCGAAATAGTGTTTGGTGACAAGCAGCTCTCCGATTCACCTCTATATGGATCCTCCCAAATCACCTGTGCTCTTGACCATTGATGTGCAAAGCAATACATTAAATAAAAAACGTGAGGTAAATCAATTTTAATATTTTCAAACCAGGTCCCTTTCGACCGGAATATCCGAGGCTTGGTTCTGCAGGTGCCTTTATTACAAACAAAAGCGCCAACGGTTTTGTTTGCTGTATAATCAACACGCATTGGCGTTCTGTGCGTGTTACACAATTTTTGACCTATTATCAAGCCTTGCTCTTCTGCAAATTGCGTGCATTGCTCTCTAGTACTTAATTTGCCTATCACCTTGGCGAGATTCCACATCTGGCTAATTTCACCCACGTAGAATTGCCTTTTGACGAAAGGCTGATTTTCGTCAAACCAGTCGGAGTGGAGACCACTCTGACTCGTCGATGGTGACTGTTTGTCATCACGTCCGTCGCCCCGGCTCGTCGATGGTAACGGTTCTTCACCACGTCCGTCGTCGCCCCGACTCGTCGATTGGCTTGGTCCGTCATGGCACAAACAATACACCAAATCACGAAGCAAATCAAAGTCCAGTAAATAACGCCAAAGTAAGTCGGGTGAGCAAGAATCGGAGTCCAAAAAACAAGCAAAAGTCGTAGAATGATCAAAAATACACAGAGCACAGCAAAACACAAACGGAGGGCATTCACGTACGAAACGGAATGACATTGACAGGACGAAGACGCATCATGACATTTCAAAATGGCGGATTCCGTTCCGTTCTACGTAAAAACACCTATTGTTAAAAAAAACTGTTAACTCAGTGCAAAATGGCGTTCCTTTTCACGTATTTTTAAAATTAAATTTAAAAAAAACCACGCGTCTCCGGTGGAAAAAAATTGTGTTTTTGGAGAATTTACACCAACCCCTACATAATCCAACCCTCATACATATGAAAAGCCTGCGCTTGGATTCTATACCTGACCCTGTTCCTTTTTGCCTGTCTTGTTTCTGTTATTAATAGTATATGTTCTTTTTTTCGGTTGTTCTGTCACACAATTTGCTGTATATAATAATCGGGATTCGTAGGACCCCAAGCTTACAAATCTCTGGAACTCTTCTTGCCTTTTTTGTTTAGAAATACGCATGCCTTGTGCAATTACAAGTGTAGTCCTGAAAAACCTTGGATAAAACTTTTTTTGTACTGCATTACTATATGGCAAATTTAAATATTTTCTTTGTTTAGCTTCTTTCACTGTATGAGCTGCGTTCTTGCGTTTACGTCCCCTTTTCGGGCGTCCTTTTGTCCGCAAATCTCCATATTCTTCATTATCATTTTCCAAATTGTTATCGCTACAGTTTCCGTAATTTGTTGATTCACAATCTGTAGTGTCATTTTCGATAACAGCTCTTGGATTTGATTGGCCTATTGGACGATCCTGATTATCCTGAACAGTGGCTGTATTAGAAAAGCATGGATTAACAGTTAAAGTAACAATGTTCCGCTTTTTCGTAGGAGAGACATCCACATCACTTGAATTTTCTGAATAATTTGGAATAAAATCAGAGTCTGTATCAGCGCTAAAGTTGTTGTGACTAATCGCCAACAAATTAGGTGACACTGATGAAAGTGCTTCTTAAGCTTGGTTATTGTTACTTTCATCAATTAAGTTACTTGTATTTCATGTGTTAAATAATAGTAATGTCTCTGGAGATATGGGAGGCAGTGGTGAAAAAATTTCATTATATTGTAAGTTACTATTGGCTTTTTCTCTACATAAAGGTGTTAGGGGTGAAAATAAAGGGGCAACAGGTGATTCCAATTTAAAAGCTTGGGCTTGATCAGTATAAACTGCAAAGAAAAAAAGCTCCCATCACCAAAATTGGCATTTATAAATTATTCCAAAAAGTGTAGAAAGCGAAAAATATGGCCATAAGGCAATAACATATATAGATATAAAAACAATTATAGCCAAGCAGTTTTTACCATGATCATTATTTTCTGTTTTATCACATGCTGTAGCAGTTGAAACCGAAAGATTTAAGTTAATAATATCAATATTTTCTCGTTCATTCATTTTACATGCAGGTGACACAGCAAGGGTTAAAAGTTTGCATCAACTGAAAAGTAATACATATGCTGATGATACCTACCTTAAACATTAACATTGTTTTCCTTTAATTAAGTTTTAGTTACGGCAAGTTAAGTTTTCACCCAAGTAAATATTATAGTCATTATACTATTAATAAATTAATTATACTCACAATCACATAATATATTATTTTCCCTTCTGGCGATCTCAATCTCCTGGCGCATGTCCATGAAGCGGGGTGTTTAGTCCACCCCAGGTTCAGGTAGAGAAATAAAAGAGTAGGTAAAAACTTTACAATAACCGCCGCCGCGCCGGTGGTAACTGGATCCCGGTGTTGCCGGATCCGCCGCTGTTCTGCCCCGGGGGTGAAGATGGGGGTGCGCTGTGCTCTGCCTGCCGTCTGGCCACAGAAGACGGTAGAGGTGTGATGGGGTAGCTCTGCCCCGCAGAAGTAATTCGGGTAGCTCTGCCCGGTAGATGGACCCTGTAATACACAATTAATGTATGAGCAATTGTGCACTAAGTCCCGCCGCCACGCGGTCTGGTAATACAGTATAGCTGCTACAATTGAACCAGCCCCTATTGACCACTAACGGTTAAACAATTGCAACACAAAAAGAACTACATTAGGTTTAGAGAATCTAATGAAAGTCATTTAATAGGGAGACAACATCTGTGGTTAATTAAACCTTAATAAATTAATAAAAACTCCCAAAGAAATAACATTTACCAATAAATGTAAATTATAATATTTATGAAGGTAGGTTACCGACGCCATAGTAAACGGCTACTCGGACAAATGAAATTTAATGAAAACTAAGAACCGTTAGGGATTCCTACATAATAAAAGTAAATGTTAATTGTATTTTGTCCACGGGATCCAGTGGGAATCACGCTTCACTTCAATACAATTATCAAATTATGAAAACTACAATTGAACGATTCAACTCATAAGAGCATGAAATCGTCATTAAACAAAAAGGAATTACAATACTAATAAACTACATTTCTCAACCATTGTAGGTCACAAATAATAACTTTAACAGTAAAACAGAATTATCAAAATCTAGCAAATCTAAGCGAAAACACTTTGACGAAAGAACACTTACCCGTAGGTTGGGGTAATTGAATATGTAAATTCACAATTTCAAAAACTTAAATCTGAGAACCGACTAGTTGATGCGGTGGTGATCAAAAGAGTACGTTAACCTCTTTTTCACCCTTTTATATTTACTTTTCAAAATCAACCAGTAGTACGTTCTAGAACTCCCACGAAATAAAAAAAACTTGAGAGGTGTCAAGGGACACCCGGATGGAACGAAGTTCCTTTCGATTAATTAGTGAAGGAATTGTAATAAAATTTTATTTTTTTTAAGTTATAATAATATTTTTTTATTATTAACAAATATAATGTTATATAAACTTTATCAGTAGGTTTTTTTTTTTTGTTTTTTTTTGTTTTTTTTGTTTTTTTTTTTAATTTTTTTTTTTTTGTTTTGTGCGTACTTGCTAAAAATACAAAAGCATTTATTATTATCTGTATATAATCTCTACTTACCTAACTCCATCAGCAATATCCGGAACTTGTGCAGAAACACTGTCAGGATTCATTATTATTATTATTTTTTATTATTTATTATTTACAAAAAACCTGTATACACTCAACAAAAATAATCGTCGAAATAGAAATGAAAATATCTGGCTTGCTTTCTATAAGAGAGAGAGAGAGACAGACAGAGAAACATTTTGACAGACAAAGAAACAGTTTGCACTGATACCCTTGCAAGCTATTGACAACACAGCAACAGCATAGCTTACAATAGCTTACTATAGCAAAAATGAAACTCATTTTGAAAATACTGTATATTATTATTACAAAATATTAAATCAACGAAAAAAAATATAAATAAATAAATAATTTACAAATAAAATTAACAAAATAATATTTCGACCTGTGACGGTCATCATCATCGTGAGAAAACATCTTGAGCCAGTTTAAAAAAATATCAGAATATTATTTCTTAAAATTAATGTATTTGGCCTTATTTATTAAAATAAACGTGTATTCAACCAAAAAAAACATTTTTAGGGCGTTAGAAATAAAATTATGAAGTGCTCAAGTATTGATATTATTAGTTTCTTAATTAAGTAATTACCTACAATAGAAGAATAAAACAAGGAAAACCTAAAACCCCCTAAGTCGTTTAGGTGATATAAATATTACGATAATATCAATTAAATATTATTTCTTCAAAATTATCCAAGTTCAATGGATCATTTTAGATAAAACAAATATTGCTTGATTTATTTCATTAAAATTTACTCAATAAGGGTTCAAGTGGCATGAATCATTTTAGCTATAACAAAAATTCCTTGTTTTCTTTTAATAACAATTTCTCAATAAAGATCCAAGTGATATGGATCATTTTAGATAAAAAAATATTTCTTCAGTTCTTTCGATATTAAATTCTCAAAAGGGATTTTTTTTTTTTTTTATACATAGCTCTGCAAATGACTCCACTCCACCTGATGTGGAGGAAAAGTGGAAATGGAGTCCAGACGTAAGGACAACTGGTGCAGCGAGAAAACAACGAAGCATCAGTCACCCTCATCCTGCCGGCCCACAAGGTGCCTCTTCACGCCTCGTTTGAAGGACCCCATGTCATAGGAAGGAGGGAAAACGTGCGCTGGTAGACTATTCCATCTTTTGGAAGTGCGACAGAAAAACGAGTCACCAAATTTCTTTGTGCGCGATGGAATGTTCGAGACAGTACAGCGGTGACTCCGGAGAGCAGCACGCGTACTCCTATGGAGAAAGGGAGAAGGTGGGATGAGGTCAAAAAGCTCTTCAGAGCACTCGCCGTGGTGTAAGCGGTAGAAGACGCTGAGTAACGCTATATCTCTACGCAATTGCAGGGGCTCGAGAGCATTAGTGACCTCTACACTGCCGATAATGCGTATAGCGCGCCGCTGCAATCGGTCCAAGGCATCGAGAAGGTACTTTGCGGAACCGTCCCAGAGGTGCGAGCAATATTCCACGCAAGATCGCACCTGTGTCTTGTACAAAAGGCACAACTGATCCGGCGTGAAGAATCGCCGCACCCTGTTCAGGACACCGAGTTTACGTGACGCAGTTTTTATCACGGTTTCAATATAGTCCCTCTGGTTCAGATCGCAGCGAATCTCCATACCAAGCATGTTTATACTGCTCTGCAGGCCGAGTGATGTGCCTTGAAGAGAGGGAAGGGGTAGGAATGGCGACTTTTTTGCCGTGAACGCGCATACCTGTGTTTTCTTGGCATTGAACTCAACAAGGTTATTGGAGCCCCATTTAGATATGAGGTCCAATACCCGATTGAGCTCAATGACAAGATTTACTCGCTTCACTTCAGTCTCGACCTGCCCAGCCGCTGGGTGACCGTTATACCCACCGTGCACCGTACTATCATCTGCATAGCAATGAATATTTCCAAGTGGAAGCATATCATTGATATGCAGAAGGAACAGCGTGGGGGATAGAACGGACCCCTGAGGGACACCAGCGTTCACTGACATGAACCGCGAAGCACATCCGTCTGTGAGTACTCGGATTCTACGCTCATGTTGGAAGCCAGCGACCCAGTTGCAGAACTGAGCAGGCAGACCGTATGCCGGGAGCTTGGACAGAAGGGCTTTGTGCCAGACCCGATCAAAAGCCTTGGCTATGTCAAGGCCAACAGCCACCGACTCGCCACGCTTATCAATAGCCTCACCCCAGAGATGTGTAACGAACGCTAGAAGATCACCCGTTGACCGTTTCGGCCGAAACCCGTATTGGCGATCGTGAATTAAGGGGTGTTCTTCTAGGTAGCGGATAAGCTGTTTATTTAGAATCCGCTCCATGACTTTACACAAAACTGAAGTAACGGCTATTGGGCGGTAATTAGTCGGATCTGATCGATCTCCTTTTTTCGGAACCGGTTGCACATTAGCATCTCTCCAAGATTCCGGCACACAACCTGAAGAAAGCGAGAGACGGTATAGACGAGTTAAAACGGGGGACAACTCCGCTACACACATTTTTAAAACTATTGCTGGGATGCCATCAGGGCCATTAGCTTTCCGAACATCGATTGACTGTAGCTCCGCACGTACATCACACTGTCTGATTTTAATATCAGGCATTGTGTGGCCACAGTGAGGAATTGTTGGTGGCTGTGCATTGCAGTCATCGATTCGGGAGTTAGCCGCAAAAAGTCCGGCCAGGAGATCGGCCTTCTCCTGCGGCTTGTGAGCTAAAGATCCGTCAGGACATCTCAGAGGTGGCAGCGAGGGTTGGCAAAAGTTAGATTGCACGGCTTTGGCAAGACGCCAGTAGCTACGGCTGCCCGTAGGATGCGTCAGTAATTCTTGGCCAACCCGTGCAACGCGCTGGGCATCCGCTCTTATGTAAGCCTTCTTGCAGGACTTGGTGGCATTGTTATAGGCTGCTTTCAGTGTGCTGGTCTCAGGATCTCCTTGGGCTGAACCTCTGATCCAAGCGCGTTATGCCGTCTGCCTGTTAACAACAGCGTTGGCACACTCGCGATTGAACCATCGGTTGCGCCTGCCTTTGCTGATGACATAGGAGTGCGGAATATAGTACTCCATTCCTAAGACTATCTCATCAGCAACTGCAGTCGCACTAGCTGTCGGGTCCTTCCGCTGAAGCAGCGCTGCCCCCAAGGAACGGATGCGAAATAGTCCCGCATACCATCCCAATCTGCCGACGAGTAATGCCAAATCTGGCGTTTCGATACCGCTGAAGGCGGTAGCGGGGCCAGAGGCACTTTGCTGGATACCAAGCAGTGATCCGAGGATCCTAAAGGAGCTCGAACCTCCACTCGGTAGCCAGCTGGGCGACTCGTCAGCAGAAGGTCCAGCAAAGAGGGCGCGTGACCGACTATATCTGGGATCCTGGTGGGCTGGTTCACCAGTTAAATCAGGTCGTGCGTGAGAGCGAATGCGTGGGCAGTTCTACCAGCATGGTCAGTTTTGGAGGAACTTAACCACAACTCGTGGTGAGCATTGAAGTCCCCCAAAAACACCAATTCCGCCGATGGAAACCGCTCCTGCGCTTCATCTGCTACCCGACTAAGGTGTTCCATAAGTCGAGTTGTCTCCATGTCGCCATTATGGGATCGGTAGACGCAGATGTAGACACGGCTATGAGAGCCCAAGTCGACGTGTACCGCAAGGAGGGAAAAGGAAGGGTCCTCCAGACAGCGCAGACGGCGACAGCAAACATCCGTCCGAACGAACAAGCAAACTCCGGCTTTGGCTTTGAAGGACTCTTCAAGCACAAAGCCCGGATAGTGCAGGTAGCTGGTGTCGGCCGGACAGATTATTTGCGTCTCCGTCAAAAACAACATTGCTGGCCGCGCCGTCTCAAGATGGTGGTGGACGGCATTGAGGTTTACATGGAGTCCGCGGATGTTAGCGAACTCGACCTCAAACGGTAAGGTTGTGGTGGGGGTGTGCACCGCTGTAAGACCAGTTTTAGTGTTTGGCGCTGTCATGATGAAGAAAAGGAGGGAGACGTGAAACGAGGGAATGCTACCGCGATGCAAATGGTTAAAGTGTGGCGGCCTGTTTCACCAGGGAGCAGCCTACAGATGAGTATCATTAACCCGCCGAACGGAAGGGCCCCCGAACCCCCCCGGGAATGGCCGCCGGGACCCCACCTTCCGGTCACCAACCGGCACGACGGGCCACCCCGAGATTATGCGTGGCATGGAGAGGCAGCCTCACGAGCTGGTTAGGCTCGCTTGGGCCCCTGTACTGTGCCACGGGCGGCCAGCGGGACAGCCGTTTCTACGGGTCTCCCTGGTCGGCGGGTTAACGAAGTCCTCTTGGCACTGGTTTGACGGAAGCCTCCACAGACCAAATGCATCGCAGCAACATCCACTCGAGCTCTGGTTATACGCTGGCTGATCCCGAAACGCGACCGACAAGCGGTCACTTGACGGGTTTTACACCATGCGTACGGTGGTCACTAACCAGACGGGCCAAGCCCTACCACGCAGTAGAGCATATGGAAGCTCGAAAATCCGTTAGTCGCCTCTTACGACACCCAACGGAGGAGAGGGGCGGTGAATAGTATTCTTTCTCCGTCACCGCACGGATCCAAGTAGCATGGGTCATTTACGAGAAATATGTTATTTTACTGTTTCTTTTAACATAAATTTCATAACAACGATCCAAGTAGCATGGACCTTTACAAAGATTTTAAAATTGATACTCTCCATAGATGTGGTACCTCAATGTGAAATGTCAAAATGACAGTTTTCACTGGTGCCTTTTTGCTATATGAAAATATATACTTTAACAACCTCTTTGGTATAATTAACTCAGTTTTGGTGTTTTTGTGGATAGGATCCTTACTGCGTAACTACGTCCAATTGTTCCTTATCTAAATGGCAAAAAAGTGTTAACCAAGGGATTGGAAAAAGTAATGTGGATGTCAAGATTGTGAAATAATAGAATTAGGGGAAAAAGGTTGTCTCAATTTTTTAAAATTATATAATGATTGCTATGAGAAAGAAAACACAAATTTATATTGTGTTCATCACAATAAGAATTGTGCATTAAAAATGTACTATGTCTTAAAATGTGTTACTACTTTTTAAATTTAAGCATGATTTCTTTTGAAAATCATGAACTTTGTTTATTTTTTATTTTTGTTATTATATCTAATTATAGCAAATTATAATGTATTTTTTTTAAATATAAATGTATTTCTTTTACTTTTTAAAATATGATCTTTAGTAAAGAACATTATAGAAAAACTCTATGTTTTTAAATCTGTTTGTCAGTGTGTTAAAATCACTAATTAGGAAGTAATATTATTCATAGGTCATTTATATTATCTTTGTGCATATTTTATTAAATAAAATGAAATAAAATTTTAGAAATATTTTTTTTCTTTATCTACTTTCATTTTTAATTATAATCAGTTACATACCTACTAATGTTAATAAACAACAATAAACAATAATTATTTATATCACATAAAGTATATATTTACAGTCTTATCCTTATCCTATAAAATTAATAACTATCACCGCACAATCTTTTCGAGATCTTTCTAACTAAGGTTTCCGTAACGTCCATAATTTCATCCACCGGATCCTGCACCACGTACTGGGCACTGAGCACCACACTTTCATCGTCGTCGCCATCGGCTCCCTGTGCCGTCGTCCTCGCTGCCTGATCCGCTGCCAAATCCAATATTTTAATTTGTATCAGTCTTGATCCTCTTTGCTCCTTACTGATGACGAATGACTTCAACGAAACACCAATATTTTTGAAGGTTCTCGTTTTTGCTTGCTGTTTCTCATGTCGATCTTCAATTTGGTGGGTTGTTTACCGAACAATTCCTCACATTGCTGAGTTAAATTTTCAAGAGGGTCTTGGGCGTACTGCGAAAATACAATTTCCGACGATTCAGTCATGATCTGTAACCGAAAGAATAAAAGTTAGATGCTTTGAAAGTATTTACATTTTTTTAAATATAGGTACACTTACCAGAGAGTTCAAAACGTGTCTCTCTAAGCAACGGTGATACAAATATGAATTATTATATTACTAAGCGAGCGAATTACGAAATTGCATGGTTTGCACTTAGGGGGCGTTGACCTAAATGCGGGGCATGTACTTTGACCGTGAATGAAATAAATAAAACCACCGATATTAGACAGATACAGATTTATTAAGGCCTAAATAAAATTCTTATTTTATACCACATACAATAATTCTGCTAATTTTCACAAAAAGTAAAACTACCTAAAGTGACGTCTTTTAAACAAAAATAGAACTTGTTGTTTTATTAAATGCAAACAAAATTCACTTCTAAGGTGGTAAAGCAATTTCATTGTCGACTCTACTTACAATGGAGTATTAAATAAAAAATATAGCTTATACGATATTTTTTATAAGTAAATATGTTTTGTCTCTTAAATATCTACATTAAATGTTTGAAACATACGAAAATTTGTTTGTTATATAAATCGAAACGTTAGCTTTGTTTTTTTAATTTCAAAAATATTTTTTTATAGCCTCTTTAAGTCAAATATAAAAATATTTTGCTATGTTCAGTTTGATGCAGTTAAAAAAAGTTTTTTTTTAAATTATTTTAGGAGAGAGCTGGTTAGGCCAGACTCCAAACGAAGGTGGCTCTTAGGTAGTGAATATAAACGCGTGTGATATCAGTACCGGGTATATTTCGCGGATCCAAATGTACATGCTCTATTTCTGAGGCGCGCAAGATGACTGGCGGGCATAGTAGCGAGTCTCGCGAGCAGCCGTAGCTTTAGCTTTATCAGCATTTACTACGGCTACGTAGTTGCTACAGTGCTACGGTCCCCACAGTCATCCCCCTCTTACAATAAAAAATTTTTACTCAATATTCATACACAAAAATTTTTATAACTCTAATAATTACAACTGTCTAGAATCGTGCACCAAGGCACACAGGAATGCGCCGCGTAAAGCGCAATACACATTGAGCCCGCCGGGCCGCCGACATATGTCGGCAACTTTTTGTCGGCGGTCTAGTTGGCGGCTCAAGTCGGAAAATTTGGTCGGCGGCATGTCGGCGGCTTGAGATGAGAAATTTATTTGGCAGTCAGTGATGGCCGCGTGTCGATAAAGGTTGTGTGGTTGTGTCATATAATTTTGGTGGTGTATCTTCGATAATTCAGTAAATAGAAATAATCTTGAAAATGGACGATGGCAGTGATCTGTTGATAGCAGCTTGTGGAATGTTTATTGCTGGATCGCTCCAAAGAGAACGAAGCTGTTGGGTTAGACCTAGTTTACTGAGTCGCAATAGTTATAGCAATCGTGACAGATTAAGAGATTTGAAAGCAGATGACTTGATTGTACAAAATCCCATACATTTTCAAACATTCCTGAAATTAACCAATACCGACTTTGAATATTTATTGAATATTGTTGGGCCGAGAATAGTTAAAAAAGATACAAATTGCAGAATTGCAATTTCGGCACAAGACAGATTAGCAATAACATTAAAATACCTGAGTACGGGCGAATCATTCATTAGCCTTTGTGACGTGTTCAAAGTATCTCCTCAAATTATTTCATACATTATCCCAGAAGTATGCCAAGCTATAATCGATGGCCTTTCGGAGTATGTAAAGGTAATTTTTTTTTTTTTTTAATAAATCTAAATGTTAATAAATATAAATTTTAAATACATGTATATTTTTTGTGCTTTTTGATTTAGTTCGAAGTATAATTTAGTTAATGTTTTTATTTAAGATTACGAGAACTTCAAACGAATGGAAAAAAGTTGCAGATAGATATCTGGATAGATGGAATGTTCCTAATTGCCTTGGATCAATGGACGGAAAACACGTAAAAATTCAATGTCCACCAAGAAGTGGAAGTGAATATTTTAACTATAAATCTTATTTCAGTATTGTACTATTTGCATTAGTGGATGCAGATTACAAGTTTTTATACGCTAATGTGGGATGTCAGGGTCGTATTTCAGATGGCGGTGTGTTTAATAACTCTGCGTTATGCAGAATGTTAAATAACAATTCTTTAAATTTGCCGTACAACAAACCTTTACCTGGGAGAAATGTACCAGTGCCTTATTTTTTTTTGGGTGATGATGCTTTTGCGTTACAAACCCACATTATAAAACTTTACGATTGTAATCACACAAAAAGATCTCCCAAAAGAGTTTACAATTATCGTATATGTCGAGGACGAAGAGTAGTTGAAAATGTGTTTGGGCAGTTAACCAGCAAATTTCAAATATTCAAGAGACCTATCCAGCTATGTCCACAAAAAACTGCTATTGTGACATTGGCCTGTGTACATTTGTTCAATTATATAAAAAAAAATATGCAGCGAATCGAATATGATTCTGAAAATGATAACGGAGAAATCATACCAGGTGAATGGCGCACAGTAACTCCTGAAAATAATTGTTTTGTTGCCTTGCCAAGAGAGGTCAATACAAATCTGTGTCCTGAAGATACAAGGAACGAGTTGGTTGAATATTTTCTCTCCGATGTCGGAAGCTTAGAATGGCAGTATGATCAATGATCAATTTAATCAAAAACTAAAAAGATTTAATAAAAAACATAATATTGGTAGTTATATTTTAATTTGTGTTTACAATTAGTGACTCTTACTTAATCATAACATTTCAAAAGAAAGATTTATTTCTTGATTACTTTTCTCATGCTAAGCTATATTTATTTCAAATTATAACAGTATAATAAAGATCTTAAAGAAAGAAAATTAATTTTTATTTATGGATTTGAAAACGTTTTCTATATCTTGGCTGCTTATACGTTCACTATTAGAACTTTCATCAAGCGCTACTGGTACCGAAGATTCAACTCCAGGAAGTTGCGGATGAGGGCTTATGTTGATGGGATATACAGATGAAGGGTTTGTATTTGGCTGATTATAAGGATTTGTGGTGGTAGAATGCTGATGATCCGGGCTCGTAATAGTAGAATATACAGATGATGAGCGGTTAGAAGGATATGCATTTGGCTGATCATTTGGATAACCTGTATAGTACCCTGGATGACTACGGGAGCTAGAGGGTCTTGCGTAATCTGCATACATATCTGTCTGATATCCAATTTCGGTTTCAAAAATAATGTTATTTATTCGATGTTTTACTATTGCATTTGTTGATTTATCCATTTTTCTCAGTTTTGCTGCAATATATTCTCCAAAAAGAGTGTCTTCATCTTTTTCTTGTGTTTGATTTTGTCGATCGGAGACAGATTTCATAATATTCAGAGCTCGTGAAATCATTTCATTGTTTTGATTTTTTCTGGGACGTTTAATTGTGTCATCGGCAAATGAATGAGATGAATCATTTTGCTGGGGTTGTACAACACTGCTCTCGTTTGATGGCTCCTGAAAATAAAATATTTTTAATCTGTTGTATTGTGTTACATAGAAAGTAAAGATAAATAATTTAGTCAATATTTAAATCGGATGTTATTTTATGAACAGTGAGCATACGTAAAATATAATACTTTACTTCTTTATAATATTCGTATCGATTAACATCTTACACACGTGATAACTTTTAAACGAAATATCCGATTGAGATGAGACAAAAAGTATTTTACTTCTACATAAATACTCTTGATAACATAATTATTATTTTCGATAAAGATTAATATTACGATACATATTTAACGTAGTTTTTTTTTTCTTCAGACGATTTAATAATTATTTTGAACACAAAATCGGTTATTGTGATTAAACCATGATAGCTAGATATATGTTCTCGCGGACTTTTTTTAGGTATTAATGGGATCTACAAACTCGTAGTACATTATTTTGTTCTATTGTCAATAGTTTTTGCAGCGCACGCAAAAATAGGTTTTCGATTTTACACCTTGTGATACAAAATAGCAATTTTATTACGGATCCCTAATTTTGAAAAAAAAAGCCTAGCCTATAACCTTCCTCGATAAATGGACTACCCAACACTGAAACAATCATTCAAATCGGACCAGTAGTTCCAGAGATTAGCGCGTTCAAACAAACAAACAAACAAACAAACAAACAAACAAACTCTGCAGCTTTATAATATTAGTATAGATTTAACACTATGGTGCGTCCGCACTTTTGAACTTGTTCTGCTCTGTACAATAAAAAAATTTGGATAAAAATAATAAATGCATTTTTACTTACAGAATCGATCATTGCAGTAGGAGTATTCTTGTTTTGCAAAAAACTAAATGATTTATATGCAAACCACTTGCTCTGATATACACAATCTGTACCGATACCCGACTTTTTTGAGTCAGTCACTTTTTTTTTCTCTCTATAATACTGACTTGTCAAGTTTTTAATTTTTCTTTCAATTTCTGATACATTTGTCTTAAAATGGTTTGCTATTTCGTTCAATGAGTCAAAACGCTTTGGTCGACTTTTATGATCTGGGTGTTTTGGATTCCACAATACCTCCTTCTCATGATAAAGATTAATTAACGTAAGACATTTTTCGTCGTCCCACTCCATGTCGTAAAAAAAACAAGCACGTCACTACAGGTCGAGTGTCGCCGGGCAACTGAGCGCAGGCATACCCAAGCCGCCAACATGTCGGCGGGTAACACGCGCAGGCGCATGTTGCCGACATGATTCTGCCGCCGGGTTGTGTCGCCGGGCTTTGTCGGCGGCCCGGCGGGCTCAATGTGTATTGCGCTTTAGGCCGCCAATACACGTCAGATTTGGTTTCCGATTGTCTGATCAGACTCTCTGATCGTATTTACTCGATACACATCCGACTTTTTCTGAACTCAGTCGTTCTCGAGCTGTGGGTGCTTGCTTGCATACGGAGCAAAAGAAAAGATGGACGACGAATTACTGTTACTTATTGCATATTTGCTCGTGTTAGCGCGAAAGAAGAAAAAACGTCGCTATTGGATTCACCCAATCAATCTGACAAGACTTACCGACAGTCATTTCTACTTAAAACATCCAAAATTACTGAGATATCCCGAAAAGTTTTTTGATTTTTATAGAATGAGTATAAACTCCTATTACGAATTAACGAGATACGTCAATGAGACCGGCTATTCCTGCTGAAGAAAAGTTGGCTATTACTCTAAGGTAAGAAAACAATAAAAAGTAACTAAAAATGAAGACGATTCTGGCAGATAAATAATTTAACCTCAAGGTAATGTGTGTGTATGAAAGATTGTTACAATTTGTGAGTTTTAAGTTTTTTTTCTGTCCGAATAGCCTTCATAATAGCTATCTGATGTAAATGGCATTAAAGTGTGTATTTATTGATATTTAATTAAAAAGTTTACAGATTAGTTATAAGCCTTAGTTTTTAAATTTGAGATATTCGGACATATCATCATCGATATACTCTTCATCGTTTTCATATGGTGACTCTAGTTGTTGTGCAGGAGTCGAGGTTACATTCAATGGAACAGGTCCTGTTGCGTTCATAGTTGAAGTACTTGGAAGATGGTATACTCCAATTTGATTAGGGATTTCTTGCTGTGGCTTTGGGTGTACTAAAAACAGTGGAACGGATCCTGTTGTGCGCACAGTATTTATATTTGGGGAGTAAGAAGCAGTACTTGGCGCATTTAATATCTGACGGTCGTAGGCGATAGGAGAAGGAGAATAGGAAGAGAAGTTTGAAATTGAGGGGCTAGGGCTGCGAAAAGACGACGTTCGAGAGTGGTGGGATTCTGGTCTTGATGAACACGTAGATTGTGTATTGCGGCCCTGTTGCGGATCAGTAATTTTACGTAGCAATTGCAACATTCCGATTTTAAAATCAATTTTTTGAGTTCTTGTCATTGCCTTCAGTTCAGTGCGAAAGCTTAGTAAGTATTTAGCATCGTCATCCTCATGTTCAACAGTTTGTTCATTTCTTTTTTCTTTTATGAGTTTTAATATTTGAGTAGGTACATCCTTTTCCTTTTTATTAATTTTTGGTGTGCTTTTTTCTATTACTGAAGAATTTTCCAGATCCTGAGTATTACTTATATTTTGATTATTTTCTGTACCTTGGTCTTCTGAAGATCTGGTGTTTTCTTCATCGGCATAATTACCTGTGTGGTTTTTCTTTTCTAGAATAGGGGATAGGAACGTCATTAAATCAGCATAGACATATTGTTTTGTTTTTTTTGCACCGGACCCAGTGGGTGTGTTTTTAATTTTGTTCTGTTCTCTCCGATAACAATCTCTCACATTATTCCATTTCTTTTTTACATCGGCACCTGAAAATATTGAAACTGTTATTTTTTTTTCAGATTCCTCGCGACCGGCAGAAATTTTGAAGAGTTAAAGTATGATTACTTGATGGGAAATTGTACAATATCTGGAATAGTCAAAGATACATGTGAAGCTATATGCGATGTACTCCAACCGTTGGAAATGAAGCCACCCTCATCTAAACAACGATGGATTGAAATTTCAGCAAATTTTTTATAAAAGGACAAATTTTCCGAATTGCCTGGGGGCAGTAGACGGTAAACATATCCGTCTGATCTGCCCTCAATATAGTGGCTCTAACTTCTATAATTACAAGACTTTCTATTCTATTGTATTATTGGCTGTTGTAGATTCAGACTATAGATTTTTGGCAATAGACGTCGGCGCCTATGGTAAAGATAGTGATAGCAATATTTTTAATAACTGGACTTTTGCGAAAATGCTAAATCAAAATCAACTCAATATACCAGGTCTTACAGAATTGCCGAACGCTGAAGGATTAAAGTTCCCGCATGTATTTTTGGGCGATGAAGCCTTTTCCCTAAATACTAATTTTATGAGACCTTACCCGAGAAGTTCTTTGACTACAAATACACAACGACGAATTTTTAACTACCGGCTCAGTAGAGCTAGACGTGTAGTTGAATGTGCTTTTGGTATACTATCAAATAAATGGAGGATATTTCATACCAATATGACCATTGCGCCGGATTTTGCAATGCTGGTTACAAAAACAGCTTGTGTTTTACACAACTACGTGCGAGCTAGAGATGGTTATAATTTTGAAGATACTTTGGTGCATTATTTTGAGGATAGTCCATACAAGTGTTCACAACATAGATCCACTAACCAAGGAAGGAGTGTCCGTGACAGATTTACAGAATATTTCAACTCACCAGCAGGAGAAATAAAGTGGCAAAATCGATATGTACAGAACACAGTGTGACTGAGTTTATTACCATGTAACTGCATAGACGAATATTATTAGTAGTCCGTTCGCTTATTATAGTGTCGCCGCCGTGTAGCTTCTTCAGCATCTTGTCAAAGGATACCGCGTGCGGCGACCGACACTATCTAAGCGAACGGACTTTTTTTTAACTGCAATGAGATCTATGATTATAAAAAAATGTGTAGAAATAAAACTTTTGCCTTAATTAAATGAGTATACTTATCTATCTATCTACTTACCTATCTAATATTCCTAACTATAATATTGCGTAAATGTGAAATCCGAGATTCAGATTGACTTCTCCATAGTAAATACATACTGGCCATCTTTTATGAGGTAAGTAATTCGCTTTAATGTAGTCAAATACCTACAATAAATCTTGTTGCGACATGTTTACAATATGGGCATGAAATGCAATTATTTACTTGCCTATAAAAGATATCGTATTATTTTTCTATTGATATTAAATCTGGGCTTATTTTAAACATACGTAAACTAAAAAAAATACAATATCTTGTATAGTTTGAGGTACACACGACAGCACGTCAGGTTATACAGTAAAACTACGAAAACAGCTTTTATTACGTAAGGCATAAAGGCGGTCTCAAGGTCAACATGTATAGTCTGAGGTGTGTACCTACAATTGTAAAAAAAAAACAAATAAAATTACTTACATATTTTCTTTCTCTTTTCAACGTTCATTGAAACCCATGCTTCTTCCAATATTTCGTTACACACGTCTTCCCAAGCCAAATCTTTCATCTGTCTATCGTGATACCCTTCACTGCCTGTATCCCACAAGCAAGTACGTTTTTCTACGGCCATAATAAGCCGTTCGGTGTCGTAATTTTCCGCCATCGTCCGACCCACAACCATGCGATGCGTTCGTTTAGTGTCACGCTAGAGAGTAAACTGGTAAGTCGGAAGGAAGAATCGGACGTCTATTTGGTATCTGTACAAAAGTATGCAGGCCGCACCTTCAGACAATCGGACCGGCAATAAAATCGTAAACGCCTTGGCGCTGTTGCCGACTCGGACGTCCGATCCGACTATCGGATCGGATGTGTATAGGTATTCTAACAAAATGTATGGCACGAGTGCCTTCAGACAGTCTGATCAGACAATCGGGCCGGACTGTCGGATGAAAAAATCTGACGTGTATTGCCGGCCTTAGCATTATCGCCGCGGCGAGCGCGCTGCCGCCGGCCGCTGGCTGGGTGACGCAATCACCTACATACAATGTACGCGTTACTATTGAAACATCACATTATCAGTTACACTTAATTTACAATATGGCATATGACGAACATTTTAAACAACACAAAAAATTACAAATTCTGACATGCACAAAACGCCAAAAACACACAAAATATTATTACAATGCAATACACAAAAAAAATATAATCACTCTAAAATTACACTTGTTGTACATCCTGTACGTGTTTCATCTCCTTCCTGAACCAATTCTTAAAGCGGGACCGACACGTCCCGACACACCACAACAACATTAACATGGTCAGGGCAACTGCTATTACGAGCGTCATTATCTCGAAAGCTTGCACGTTACTCTCTAGCTAGTGTATTGAACTGGGCATGATTTGCACCATTCTGAGCTATCACTAGCTCCTCTTGTTTACTATACGATTTTCCCATCCTGAAGAACTTGTATATACGTAGCTTTTAACGGGAAAAAACGATAAAAATACAGCAACACAATACTGACAAAAATAAAAATCGCAAAAAAAATAACTAAGTTCTCTGACAATCTCTGACGGTGATCTCTACAAAATTGATCGTTATGAGTCTGAATTCCCTACTTAACTCGCAAATATGCTTACGATCATTGTCAACCGTCCTAGATACTCTCGATTGCCGATTACGCTATTCACATCTAAGCCACTGCCACAGTGTAGCACTATTTCAGTAAGCTACGTCGGTGATCTGAGTGCCACTAACACTGATCTAACTACTTATCACTACCTTATACTAAAAACCTAACTGGTGGTTTTACTAACCTACCTCTACTTGTATGTTTCCGTACTGATTCTAATTCCGGTGGACTATTAGGCCTTACACACACGGCTTCTTTTACGACTTTACCATGTGTAGTTTCATTTTCATTTATTTCGCTATCTAAGTTTTTTTAGTAAATACGCCGGTTTCAACCTGTCTACCGAGATTTGTGTCTTTCGGTTTGGTAGCTTAATAGAAAAATATTTTTCCTCTCTTTCCAAAACTTCAAATGGCCCATCATACGGTGGCTGTAAAGGCTTCCGTACTGCGTCATTTCTAATAAACACGTGACTACAACTTTTTAGATCAGGGTGTATAAAAATCTTTCTTTGCCCGACATGGCATTCTGTGGACGGGTTAAGTTCTCTAAATGTCTTTCTTAACTGCTCTAGGTACGCCTGACTATCCGCGACCTCTTGACTACTACCTATGTAAAAATCTCCGGGCAGTCGTACACCTTGCCCGTATACTAGCTGTGCTGCGCTAATACCCGTATCACTTCGCATCGCGGCCCTAAGCCCTAAGAGAATCGTATGGAGCTCTTCGCTCCACGATCTATTGTCTTCTAATTTAGCCTTTAACGCTGCCTTTAGGCTTCTGTGCCACCTCTCGATTTTCCCGTTACTCTGAGGGTGGTACGGGGTCGTCCTATTTTTCTTAATTCCTAGCATCCGCATTAGGTTCGTGAACAATTCACCCTCAAATTGTCTTCCCTGATCACTTGAGATGTATTTAGGGCTGCCGAATCTGCATATCCACCCCTCGTAAATTGATTTAGCTACTACTTCAGCCGTTATCGTTTCTACCGGGAAAGCTTCAGGCCAACTACTAAACCTATCTATTACCGTGACGACATATCGGTACCCTTCCGCTGTGGTTGGTAACGGCCCTACTATGTCGACATGTATAAAATCAAATTTCTCACACGGCTGGAAACGTCCTAAATCCGATACTGTGTGGCGTGAGACCTTCGCTCTTTGACAGGCTAAACAGGTCTTGGCCCACAGCCCGGCATCCTTATTTACGCCCGGCCAAAAAAAACGTTGGGCTACCAATTTTCGCGTTGTCCGCGTGCCCGGGTGGCTAACATTATGAACCGAGTCGAACGCTAATTTTCTCAAACTATGTAAGTATGTAAGGTCTAACTTTGTCTGTAGAGACCTCACAGAATACCTTCCCCTCTACATTAGGCATATTAAGTTCGACCAATCGTATACGTGACTTTCCGTCCGTTCTACTTTTAAACCGAGCTAGTTCATCGTCATCATTCTGTAGTCGCGCTAACTCTGCTAAATCTAATACCGTTTGGCAATCGACCGTTTTAGAAAAACTACATGTTTTTAAATCTGTTTGTCAGTGTGTTAAAATCACTAATTAGGAAGTAATATTATTCATAGGTCATTTATATTATCTTTGTGCATATTTTATTAAATAAAGTGAAATAAAATTTTAGAAATATTTTTTTTTCTTTATCTACTTTCAACTTTAATTATAATCAGTTACATACCTACTAATGTTAATAAACAACAATAAACAATAATTATTTATATCACATAAAGTATATATTTACAGTCTTATCCTTATCCTATAAAATTAATAACTATCACCGCACTATCTTTTCGAGATCTTTCTAACTAAGGTTTCCGTAAGGTCCATAATTTCATCCACCGGATCCTGCACCACGTACTGGGCACTGAGCACCACACTTTCATCGTCGTCGCCATCGGCTCCCTGTGCCGTCGTCCTCGCTGCCTGATCCGCTGCCAAATCCAATATTTTAATTTGTATCAGTTTTGATCCTCTTTGCTCCTTACTGATGACGAATGACTTCAACGAAACACCAATATTTTTTGAAGGTTCTCGTTTTTGCTTGCTGTTTCTCATGTCGATCTTCAATTTGGTGGGTTGTTTACCGAACAATTCCTCACATTGCTGAGTTAAATTTTCAAGAGGGTCTTGGGCGTACTGCGAAAATACGATTTCCGACGATTCAGTCATGATCTGTAACCGAAAGAATAAAAGTTAGATGCTTTGAAAGTATTTACATTTTTTTAAATATAGGTACACTTACCAGAGAGTTCAAAACGTGTCTCTCTAAGCAACGGTGATACAAATATGAATTATTATATTACTAAGCGAGCGATTTACGAAATTGCATGGTTTGCACTTAGGGGGCGTTGACCTAAATGCGGGGCATGTACTTTGACCGTGAATGAAATAAATAAAACCACCGATATTAGACAACTTGATTTACTAATTATTATTATATTATTATAATTTATTTATATATATATATATATATATATATATATATATATAAATAAATAATATAAAATAAAAGCAATTTCATTGTCGACTCTACTTACAATGGAGTATTAAATAAAACCGATATTAGACAACTTGATTTACTAATTATTTATTTATTTATATATATATATATTATGAACTGTGGATAAGATACAGATTTATTAAGGCCTAAATAAAATTCTTATTTTATACCACATACAATAATTCTGCTAATTTTCACAAAAAGTAAAACAACCTAAAGTGACGTCTTTTAAACAAAAATAGAACTTGTTGTTTTATTAAATGCAAACAAAATTCACTTCTAGGGTGGTAAAGCAATTTCATTGTCGACTCTACTTACAATGGAGTATTAAATAAAAAATATAGCTTATACGATATTTTTTATAAGTACATATCTTAGAAATATCAAGATGCATCTATTTTAAATATGTTTTGTCTCTTAAATATCTACATTAAATGTTTGAAACATACGAAAATACAATTTGTTTGTTATATAATTCGAAACGTTAGCTTTGTTTTTTTAATTTCAAAAATAATTTTTTATAGCCTCTTTAAGTCAAATATAAAAATATTTTGCTGTGTTCAGTTTGATGCAGTTAAAAAAAGTTTTTTTTTAATTATTTTAGGAGAGAGCTGGTTAGGCCAGACTCCAAACGAAGGTTGCTCTTAGGTAGTGAATATAAACGCGTGTGATATCTGTACCGGGTATATTTCGCGGATCCAAATGTACATGCTCTATTTCTGAGGCGCGCAAGATGACTGGCGGGCACAGTAGCGAGTCTCGCGAGCAGCCGTAGCTTTAGCTTTATCAGCATTTACTACGGCTACGTAGTTGCTACAGTGCTACGGTACCCACAGTCATCCCCCTCTTACAAAAAAAAATTTTTACTCAATATTCATACACAAAAATTTTTATAACTCTAATAATTACAACTGTCTAGAATCGTGCACCAAGGCACACAGGAATGCGCCGCGTTAGCATTATCGCCGCGGCGAGCGCGCTGCCGCCGGCCGCTGGCTGGGTGACGCAATCACCCACATACAATGTACGCGTTACTATTGAAACATCACATTATCAGTTACACTCAATTTACAATATGGCATATGACGAACATTTTAAACAACACAAAAAATTACAAATTCTGACATGCACAAAACGCCAAAAACACACAAAATATTATTACAATGCAATACACAAAAAAAATATAATCACTCTAAAATTACACTTGTTGTACATCCTGTACGTGTTTCATCTCCTTCCTGAACCAATTCTTAAAGCGGGACCGACACGTCCCGACACACCACAACAACATTAACATGGTCAGGGCAACTGCTATTACGAGCGTCATTATCTCGAAAGCTTGCACGTTACTCTCTAGTGTATTGAACTGGGCATGATTTGCACCATTCTGAGCTACCACTAGCTCCTCTTGTTTACTATACGATTTTCCCATCCTGAAGAACTTGTATATACGTAGCTTTTAACGGGAAAAAACGATAAAAATACAGCAACACAATACTGACAAAAATAAAAATCGCAAAAAAAATAACTAAGTTCTCTGACAATCTCTGACGGTGATCTCTACAAAATTGATCGTTATGAGTCTGAATTCCCTACTTAACTCGCAAATATGCTTACGATCATTGTCAACCGTCCTAGATACTCTCGATTGCCGATTACGCTATTCACATCTAAGCCACTGCCACAGTGTAGCACTATCTCAGTAAGCTACGTCGGTGATCTGAGTGCCACTAACACTGATCTAACTACTTATCACTACCTTATACTAAAAACCTAACTGGTGGTTTTACTAACCTACCTCTACTTGTATGTTTCCGTACTGATTCTAATTCCGGTGGACTATTAGGCCTTACACACACGGCTTCTTTTACGACTTTACCATGTGTAGTTTCATTTTCATTTATTTCGCTATCTAAGTTTTTTTAGTAAATACGCCGGTTTCAACCTGTCTACCGAGATTTGTGTCTTTCGGTTTGGTAGCTTAATAGAAAAATATTTTTCCTTTCTTTCCAAAATTTCAAATGGCCCATCATACGGTGGCTGTAAAGGCTTCCGTACTGCGTCATTTCTAATAAACACGTGACTACAACTTTTTAGATCAGGGTGTATAAAAATCTTTCTTTGCCCGACATGGCATTCTGTGGACGGGTTAAGTTCTCTAAATGTCTTTCTTAACTGCTCTAGGTACGCCTGACTATCCGCGACCTCTTGACTACTACCTATGTAAAAATCTCCGGGCAGTCGTACACCTTGCCCGTATACTAGCTGTGCTGCGCTAATACCCGTATCACTTCGCATCGCGGCCCTAAGCCCTAAGAGAATCGTATGGAGCTCTTCGCTCCACGATCTATTGTCTTCTAATTTAGCCTTTAACGCTGCCTTTAGGCTTCTGTGCCACCTCTCGATTTTCCCGTTACTCTGAGGGTGGTACGGGGTCGTCCTATTTTTCTTAATTCCTAGCATCCTCATTAGGTTCGTGAACAATTCACTCTCAAATTGTCTTCCCTGATCACTTGAGATGTATTTAGGGCTGCCGAATCTGCATATCCACCCCTCGTAAATTGATTTAGCTACTACTTCAGCCGTTATCGTTTCTACCGGGAAAGCTTCAGGCCAACTACTAAACCTATCTATTACCGTGACGACATATCGGTACCCTTCCGCTGTGGTTGGTAACGGCCCTACTATGTCGACATGTATAAAATCAAATTTCTCACACGGCTGGAAACGTCCTAAATCCGATACTGTGTGGCGTGAGACCTTCGCTCTTTGACAGGCTAAACAGGTCTTAGCCCACAGCCCGGCATCCTTATTTACGCCCGGCCAAAAAAAACGTTGGGCTACCAATTTTCGCGTTGTCCGCGTGCCCGGGTGGCTAACATTATGAACCGAGTCGAACGCTAATTTTCTCAAACTATGTAAGTATGTAAGGTCTAACTTTGTCTGTAGAGACCTCACAGAATACCTTCCCCTCTACATTAGGCATATTAAGTTCGACCAATCGTATACGTGACTTTCCGTCCGTTCTACTTTTAAACCGAGCTAGTTCATCGTCATCATTCTGTAGTCGCGCTAACTCTGCTAAATCTAATACCGTTGGGCAATCGACCGTTTTAGAAAAACTACATGTTTTTAAATCTGTTTGTCAGTGTGTTAAAATCACTAATTAGGAAGTAATATTATTCATAGGTCATTTATATTATCTTTGTGCATATTTTATTAAATAAAATGAAATAAAATTTTAGAAATATTTTTTTTTCTTTATCTACTTTCAACTTTAATTATAATCAGTTACATACCTACTAATGTTAATAAACAACAATAAACAATAATTATTTATATCACATAAAGTATATATTTACAGTCTTATCCTTATCCTATAAAATTAATAACTATCACCGCACAATCTTTTCGAGATCTTTCTAACTAAGGTTTCCGTAAGGTCCATAATTTCATCCACCGGATCCTGCACCACGTACTGGGCACTGAGCACCACACTTTCTTCATCGTCGCCATCGGCTCCCTGTGCCGTCGTCCTCGCTGCCTGATCCGCTGCTAAATCCAATATTTTAATTTGTATCAGTCTTGATCCTCTTTGCTCCTTACTGATGACGAATGACTTCAACGAAACACCAATCTTTTTTGAAGGTTCTCGTTTTTGCTTGCTGTTTCTCATGTCGATCTTCAATTTGGTGGGTTGTTTACCGAACAATTCCTCACATTGCTGAGTTAAATTTTCAAGAGGGTCTTGGGCGTACTGCGAAAATACGATTTCCGACGATTCAGTCATGATCTGTAACCGAAAGAATAAAAGTTAGATGCTTTGAAAGTATTTACATTTTTTTAAATATAGGTACACTTACCAGAGAGTTCAAAACGTGTCTCTCTAAGCAACGGTGATACAAATATGAATTATTATATTACTAAGCGAGCGATTTACGAAATTGCATGGTTTGCACTTAGGGGGCGTTGACCTAAATGCGGGGCATGTACTTTGACCGTGAATGAAATAAATAAAACCACCGATATTAGACAACTTGATTTACTAATTAATTATTTATTTATATATATATATTATGAACTGTGGATAAGATACAGATTTATTAAGGCCTAAATAAAATTCTTATTTTATACCACATACAATAATTCTGCTAATTTTCACAAAAAGTAAAACAACCTAAAGTGACGTCTTTTAAACAAAAATAGAACTTGTTGTTTTATTAAATGCAAACAAAATTCACTTCTAGGGTGGTAAAGCAATTTCATTGTCGACTCTACTTACAATGGAGTATTAAATAAAAAATATAGCTTATACGATATTTTTTATAAGTACATATCTTAGAAATATCAAGATGCATCTATTTTAAATATGTTTTGTCTCTTAAATATCTACATTAAATGTTTGAAACATACGAAAATACAATTTGTTTGTTATATAATTCGAAACGTTAGCTTTGTTTTTTTAATTTCAAAAATAATTTTTTATAGCCTCTTTAAGTCAAATATAAAAATATTTTGCTGTGTTCAGTTTGATGCAGTTAAAAAAAGTTTTTTTTTAAATTATTTTAGGAGAGAGCTGGTTAGGCCAGACTCCAAACGAAGGTTGCTCTTAGGTAGTGAATATAAACGCGTGTGATATCTGTACCGGGTATATTTCGCGGATCCAAATGTACATGCTCTATTTCTGAGGCGCGCAAGATGACTGGCGGGCACAGTAGCGAGTCTCGCGAGCAGCCGTAGCTTTAGCTTTATCAGCATTTACTACGGCTACGTAGTTGCTACAGTGCTACGGTACCCACAGTCATCCCCCTCTTACAAAAAAAAATTTTTACTCAATATTCATACACAAAAATTTTTATAACTCTTATAATTACAACTGTCTAGAATCGTGCACCAAGGCACACAGGAATGCGCCGCGTTAGCATTATCGCCGCGGCGAGCGCGCTGCCGCCGGCCGCTGGCTGGGTGACGCAATCACCCACATACAATGTACGCGTTACTATTGAAACATCACATTATCAGTTACACTCAATTTACAATATGGCATATGACGAACATTTTAAACAACACAAAAAATTACAAATTCTGACATGCACAAAACGCCAAAAACACACAAAATATTATTACAATGCAATACACAAAAAAAATATAATCACTCTAAAATTACACTTGTTGTACATCCTGTACGTGTTTCATCTCCTTCCTGAACCAATTCTTAAAGCGGGACCGACACGTCCCGACACACCACAACAACATTAACATGGTCAGGGCAACTGCTATTACGAGCGTCATTATCTCGAAAGCTTGCACGTTACTCTCTAGTGTATTGAACTGGGCATGATTTGCACCATTCTGAGCTACCACTAGCTCCTCTTGTTTACTATACGATTTTCCCATCCTGAAGAACTTGTATATACGTAGCTTTTAACGGGAAAAAACGATAAAAATACAGCAACACAATACTGACAAAAATAAAAATCGCAAAAAAAATAACTAAGTTCTCTGACAATCTCTGACGGTGATCTCTACAAAATTGATCGTTATGAGTCTGAATTCCCTACTTAACTCGCAAATATGCTTACGATCATTGTCAACCGTCCTAGATACTCTCGATTGCCGATTACGCTATTCACATCTAAGCCACTGCCACAGTGTAGCACTATCTCAGTAAGCTACGTCGGTGATCTGAGTGCCACTAACACTGATCTAACTACTTATCACTACCTTATACTAAAAACCTAACTGGTGGTTTTACTAACCTACCTCTACTTGTATGTTTCCGTACTGATTCTAATTCCGGTGGACTATTAGGCCTTACACACACGGCTTCTTTTACGACTTTACCATGTGTAGTTTCATTTTCATTTATTTCGCTATCTAAGTTTTTTTAGTAAATACGCCGGTTTCAACCTGTCTACCGAGATTTGTGTCTTTCGGTTTGGTAGCTTAATAGAAAAATATTTTTCCTTTCTTTCCAAAATTTCAAATGGCCCATCATACGGTGGCTGTAAAGGCTTCCGTACTGCGTCATTTCTAATAAACACGTGACTACAACTTTTTAGATCAGGGTGTATAAAAATCTTTCTTTGCCCGACATGGCATTCTGTGGACGGGTTAAGTTCTCTAAATGTCTTTCTTAACTGCTCTAGGTACGCCTGACTATCCGCGACCTCTTGACTACTACCTATGTAAAAATCTCCGGGCAGTCGTACACCTTGCCCGTATACTAGCTGTGCTGCGCTAATACCCGTATCACTTCGCATCGCGGCCCTAAGCCCTAAGAGAATCGTATGGAGCTCTTCGCTCCACGATCTATTGTCTTCTAATTTAGCCTTTAACGCTGCCTTTAGGCTTCTGTGCCACCTCTCGATTTTCCCGTTACTCTGAGGGTGGTACGGGGTCGTCCTATTTTTCTTAATTCCTAGCATCCTCATTAGGTTCGTGAACAATTCACTCTCAAATTGTCTTCCCTGATCACTTGAGATGTATTTAGGGCTGCCGAATCTGCATATCCACCCCTCGTAAATTGATTTAGCTACTACTTCAGCCGTTATCGTTTCTACCGGGAAAGCTTCAGGCCAACTACTAAACCTATCTATTACCGTGACGACATATCGGTACCCTTCCGCTGTGGTTGGTAACGGCCCTACTATGTCGACATGTATAAAATCAAATTTCTCACACGGCTGGAAACGTCCTAAATCCGATACTGTGTGGCGTGAGACCTTCGCTCTTTGACAGGCTAAACAGGTCTTAGCCCACAGCCCGGCATCCTTATTTACGCCCGGCCAAAAAAAACGTTGGGCTACCAATTTTCGCGTTGTCCGCGTGCCCGGGTGGCTAACATTATGAACCGAGTCGAACGCTAATTTTCTCAAACTATGTAAGTATGTAAGGTCTAACTTTGTCTGTAGAGACCTCACAGAATACCTTCCCCTCTACATTAGGCATATTAAGTTCGACCAATCGTATACGTGACTTTCCGTCCGTTCTACTTTTAAACCGAGCTAGTTCATCGTCATCATTCTGTAGTCGCGCTAACTCTGCTAAATCTAATACCGTTGGGCAATCGACCGTTTTAGAAAAACTACATGTTTTTAAATCTGTTTGTCAGTGTGTTAAAATCACTAATTAGGAAGTAATATTATTCATAGGTCATTTATATTATCTTTGTGCATATTTTATTAAATAAAATGAAATAAAATTTTAGAAATATTTTTTTTTCTTTATCTACTTTCAACTTTAATTATAATCAGTTACATACCTACTAATGTTAATAAACAACAATAAACAATAATTATTTATATCACATAAAGTATATATTTACAGTCTTATCCTTATCCTATAAAATTAATAACTATCACCGCACAATCTTTTCGAGATCTTTCTAACTAAGGTTTCCGTAAGGTCCATAATTTCATCCACCGGATCCTGCACCACGTACTGGGCACTGAGCACCACACTTTCTTCATCGTCGCCATCGGCTCCCTGTGCCGTCGTCCTCGCTGCCTGATCCGCTGCTAAATCCAATATTTTAATTTGTATCAGTCTTGATCCTCTTTGCTCCTTACTGATGACGAATGACTTCAACGAAACACCAATCTTTTTTGAAGGTTCTCGTTTTTGCTTGCTGTTTCTCATGTCGATCTTCAATTTGGTGGGTTGTTTACCGAACAATTC
This sequence comes from Eudonia lacustrata, assembly GCA_947562085.1. Taxonomy (NCBI): domain Eukaryota; kingdom Metazoa; phylum Arthropoda; class Insecta; order Lepidoptera; family Crambidae; genus Eudonia; species Eudonia lacustrata. The sequence goes on from OX387328.1 coordinate 7,033,641, forward strand.
CTCACATTGCTGAGTTAAATTTTCAAGAGGGTCTTGGGCGTACTGCGAAAATACGATTTCCGACGATTCAGTCATGATCTGTAACCGAAAGAATAAAAGTTAGATGCTTTGAAAGTATTTACATTTTTTTAAATATAGGTACACTTACCAGAGAGTTCAAAACGTGTCTCTCTAAGCAACGGTGATACAAATATGAATTATTATATTACTAAGCGAGCGATTTACGAAATTGCATGGTTTGCACTTAGGGGGCGTTGACCTAAATGCGGGGCATGTACTTTGACCGTGAATGAAATAAATAAAACCACCGATATTAGACAACTTGATTTACTAATTAATTATTTATTTATATATATATATTATGAACTGTGGATAAGATACAGATTTATTAAGGCCTAAATAAAATTCTTATTTTATACCACATACAATAATTCTGCTAATTTTCACAAAAAGTAAAACAACCTAAAGTGACGTCTTTTAAACAAAAATAGAACTTGTTGTTTTATTAAATGCAAACAAAATTCACTTCTAGGGTGGTAAAGCAATTTCATTGTCGACTCTACTTACAATGGAGTATTAAATAAAAAATATAGCTTATACGATATTTTTTATAAGTACATATCTTAGAAATATCAAGATGCATCTATTTTAAATATGTTTTGTCTCTTAAATATCTACATTAAATGTTTGAAACATACGAAAATACAATTTGTTTGTTATATAATTCGAAACGTTAGCTTTGTTTTTTTAATTTCAAAAATAATTTTTTATAGCCTCTTTAAGTCAAATATAAAAATATTTTGCTGTGTTCAGTTTGATGCAGTTAAAAAAAGTTTTTTTTTAAATTATTTTAGGAGAGAGCTGGTTAGGCCAGACTCCAAACGAAGGTTGCTCTTAGGTAGTGAATATAAACGCGTGTGATATCTGTACCGGGTATATTTCGCGGATCCAAATGTACATGCTCTATTTCTGAGGCGCGCAAGATGACTGGCGGGCACAGTAGCGAGTCTCGCGAGCAGCCGTAGCTTTAGCTTTATCAGCATTTACTACGGCTACGTAGTTGCTACAGTGCTACGGTACCCACAGTCATCCCCCTCTTACAAAAAAAAATTTTTACTCAATATTCATACACAAAAATTTTTATAACTCTTATAATTACAACTGTCTAGAATCGTGCACCAAGGCACACAGGAATGCGCCGCGTTAGCATTATCGCCGCGGCGAGCGCGCTGCCGCCGGCCGCTGGCTGGGTGACGCAATCACCCACATACAATGTACGCGTTACTATTGAAACATCACATTATCAGTTACACTCAATTTACAATATGGCATATGACGAACATTTTAAACAACACAAAAAATTACAAATTCTGACATGCACAAAACGCCAAAAACACACAAAATATTATTACAATGCAATACACAAAAAAAATATAATCACTCTAAAATTACACTTGTTGTACATCCTGTACGTGTTTCATCTCCTTCCTGAACCAATTCTTAAAGCGGGACCGACACGTCCCGACACACCACAACAACATTAACATGGTCAGGGCAACTGCTATTACGAGCGTCATTATCTCGAAAGCTTGCACGTTACTCTCTAGTGTATTGAACTGGGCATGATTTGCACCATTCTGAGCTACCACTAGCTCCTCTTGTTTACTATACGATTTTCCCATCCTGAAGAACTTGTATATACGTAGCTTTTAACGGGAAAAAACGATAAAAATACAGCAACACAATACTGACAAAAATAAAAATCGCAAAAAAAATAACTAAGTTCTCTGACAATCTCTGACGGTGATCTCTACAAAATTGATCGTTATGAGTCTGAATTCCCTACTTAACTCGCAAATATGCTTACGATCATTGTCAACCGTCCTAGATACTCTCGATTGCCGATTACGCTATTCACATCTAAGCCACTGCCACAGTGTAGCACTATCTCAGTAAGCTACGTCGGTGATCTGAGTGCCACTAACACTGATCTAACTACTTATCACTACCTTATACTAAAAACCTAACTGGTGGTTTTACTAACCTACCTCTACTTGTATGTTTCCGTACTGATTCTAATTCCGGTGGACTATTAGGCCTTACACACACGGCTTCTTTTACGACTTTACCATGTGTAGTTTCATTTTCATTTATTTCGCTATCTAAGTTTTTTTAGTAAATACGCCGGTTTCAACCTGTCTACCGAGATTTGTGTCTTTCGGTTTGGTAGCTTAATAGAAAAATATTTTTCCTCTCTTTCCAAAACTTCAAATGGCCCATCATACGGTGGCTGTAAAGGCTTCCGTACTGCGTCATTTCTAATAAACACGTGACTACAACTTTTTAGATCAGGGTGTATAAAAATCTTTCTTTGCCCGACATGGCATTCTGTGGACGGGTTAAGTTCTCTAAATGTCTTTCTTAACTGCTCTAGGTACGCCTGACTATCCGCGACCTCTTGACTACTACCTATGTAAAAATCTCCGGGCAGTCGTACACCTTGCCCGTATACTAGCTGTGCTGCGCTAATACCCGTATCACTTCGCATCGCGGCCCTAAGCCCTAAGAGAATCGTATGGAGCTCTTCGCTCCACGATCTATTGTCTTCTAATTTAGCCTTTAACGCTGCCTTTAGGCTTCTGTGCCACCTCTCGATTTTCCCGTTACTCTGAGGGTGGTACGGGGTCGTCCTATTTTTCTTAATTCCTAGCATCCGCATTAGGTTCGTGAACAATTCACCCTCAAATTGTCTTCCCTGATCACTTGAGATGTATTTAGGGCTGCCGAATCTGCATATCCACCCCTCGTAAATTGATTTAGCTACTACTTCAGCCGTTATCGTTTCTACCGGGAAAGCTTCAGGCCAACTACTAAACCTATCTATTACCGTGACGACATATCGGTACCCTTCCGCTGTGGTTGGTAACGGCCCTACTATGTCGACATGTATAAAATCAAATTTCTCACACGGCTGGAAACGTCCTAAATCCGATACTGTGTGGCGTGAGACCTTCGCTCTTTGACAGGCTAAACAGGTCTTGGCCCACAGCCCGGCATCCTTATTTACGCCCGGCCAAAAAAAACGTTGGGCTACCAATTTTCGCGTTGTCCGCGTGCCCGGGTGGCTAACATTATGAACCGAGTCGAACGCTAATTTTCTCAAACTATGTAAGTATGTAAGGTCTAACTTTGTCTGTAGAGACCTCACAGAATACCTTCCCCTCTACATTAGGCATATTAAGTTCGACCAATCGTATACGTGACTTTCCGTCCGTTCTACTTTTAAACCGAGCTAGTTCATCGTCATCATTCTGTAGTCGCGCTAACTCTGCTAAATCTAATACCGTTGGGCAATCGACCGTTTTAGAAAAACTACATGTTTTTAAATCTGTTTGTCAGTGTGTTAAAATCACTAATTAGGAAGTAATATTATTCATAGGTCATTTATATTATCTTTGTGCATATTTTATTAAATAAAATGAAATAAAATTTTAGAAATATTTTTTTTTCTTTATCTACTTTCAACTTTAATTATAATCAGTTACATACCTACTAATGTTAATAAACAACAATAAACAATAATTATTTATATCACATAAAGTATATATTTACAGTCTTATCCTTATCCTATAAAATTAATAACTATCACCGCACAATCTTTTCGAGATCTTTCTAACTAAGGTTTCCGTAAGGTCCATAATTTCATCCACCGGATCCTGCACCACGTACTGGGCACTGAGCACCACACTTTCTTCATCGTCGCCATCGGCTCCCTGTGCCGTCGTCCTCGCTGCCTGATCCGCTGCTAAATCCAATATTTTAATTTGTATCAGTCTTGATCCTCTTTGCTCCTTACTGATGACGAATGACTTCAACGAAACACCAATCTTTTTTGAAGGTTCTCGTTTTTGCTTGCTGTTTCTCATGTCGATCTTCAATTTGGTGGGTTGTTTACCGAACAATTCCTCACATTGCTGAGTTAAATTTTCAAGAGGGTCTTGGGCGTACTGCGAAAATACGATTTCCGACGATTCAGTCATGATCTGTAACCGAAAGAATAAAAGTTAGATGCTTTGAAAGTATTTACATTTTTTTAAATATAGGTACACTTACCAGAGAGTTCAAAACGTGTCTCTCTAAGCAACGGTGATACAAATATGAATTATTATATTACTAAGCGAGCGATTTACGAAATTGCATGGTTTGCACTTAGGGGGCGTTGACCTAAATGCGGGGCATGTACTTTGACCGTGAATGAAATAAATAAAACCACCGATATTAGACAACTTGATTTACTAATTAATTATTTATTTATATATATATATTATGAACTGTGGATAAGATACAGATTTATTAAGGCCTAAATAAAATTCTTATTTTATACCACATACAATAATTCTGCTAATTTTCACAAAAAGTAAAACAACCTAAAGTGACGTCTTTTAAACAAAAATAGAACTTGTTGTTTTATTAAATGCAAACAAAATTCACTTCTAGGGTGGTAAAGCAATTTCATTGTCGACTCTACTTACAATGGAGTATTAAATAAAAAATATAGCTTATACGATATTTTTTATAAGTACATATCTTAGAAATATCAAGATGCATCTATTTTAAATATGTTTTGTCTCTTAAATATCTACATTAAATGTTTGAAACATACGAAAATACAATTTGTTTGTTATATAATTCGAAACGTTAGCTTTGTTTTTTTAATTTCAAAAATAATTTTTTATAGCCTCTTTAAGTCAAATATAAAAATATTTTGCTGTGTTCAGTTTGATGCAGTTAAAAAAAGTTTTTTTTTAAATTATTTTAGGAGAGAGCTGGTTAGGCCAGACTCCAAACGAAGGTTGCTCTTAGGTAGTGAATATAAACGCGTGTGATATCTGTACCGGGTATATTTCGCGGATCCAAATGTACATGCTCTATTTCTGAGGCGCGCAAGATGACTGGCGGGCACAGTAGCGAGTCTCGCGAGCAGCCGTAGCTTTAGCTTTATCAGCATTTACTACGGCTACGTAGTTGCTACAGTGCTACGGTACCCACAGTCATCCCCCTCTTACAAAAAAAAATTTTTACTCAATATTCATACACAAAAATTTTTATAACTCTTATAATTACAACTGTCTAGAATCGTGCACCAAGGCACACAGGAATGCGCCGCGTTAGCATTATCGCCGCGGCGAGCGCGCTGCCGCCGGCCGCTGGCTGGGTGACGCAATCACCCACATACAATGTACGCGTTACTATTGAAACATCACATTATCAGTTACACTCAATTTACAATATGGCATATGACGAACATTTTAAACAACACAAAAAATTACAAATTCTGACATGCACAAAACGCCAAAAACACACAAAATATTATTACAATGCAATACACAAAAAAAATATAATCACTCTAAAATTACACTTGTTGTACATCCTGTACGTGTTTCATCTCCTTCCTGAACCAATTCTTAAAGCGGGACCGACACGTCCCGACACACCACAACAACATTAACATGGTCAGGGCAACTGCTATTACGAGCGTCATTATCTCGAAAGCTTGCACGTTACTCTCTAGTGTATTGAACTGGGCATGATTTGCACCATTCTGAGCTACCACTAGCTCCTCTTGTTTACTATACGATTTTCCCATCCTGAAGAACTTGTATATACGTAGCTTTTAACGGGAAAAAACGATAAAAATACAGCAACACAATACTGACAAAAATAAAAATCGCAAAAAAAATAACTAAGTTCTCTGACAATCTCTGACGGTGATCTCTACAAAATTGATCGTTATGAGTCTGAATTCCCTACTTAACTCGCAAATATGCTTACGATCATTGTCAACCGTCCTAGATACTCTCGATTGCCGATTACGCTATTCACATCTAAGCCACTGCCACAGTGTAGCACTATCTCAGTAAGCTACGTCGGTGATCTGAGTGCCACTAACACTGATCTAACTACTTATCACTACCTTATACTAAAAACCTAACTGGTGGTTTTACTAACCTACCTCTACTTGTATGTTTCCGTACTGATTCTAATTCCGGTGGACTATTAGGCCTTACACACACGGCTTCTTTTACGACTTTACCATGTGTAGTTTCATTTTCATTTATTTCGCTATCTAAGTTTTTTTAGTAAATACGCCGGTTTCAACCTGTCTACCGAGATTTGTGTCTTTCGGTTTGGTAGCTTAATAGAAAAATATTTTTCCTCTCTTTCCAAAACTTCAAATGGCCCATCATACGGTGGCTGTAAAGGCTTCCGTACTGCGTCATTTCTAATAAACACGTGACTACAACTTTTTAGATCAGGGTGTATAAAAATCTTTCTTTGCCCGACATGGCATTCTGTGGACGGGTTAAGTTCTCTAAATGTCTTTCTTAACTGCTCTAGGTACGCCTGACTATCCGCGACCTCTTGACTACTACCTATGTAAAAATCTCCGGGCAGTCGTACACCTTGCCCGTGTACTAGCTGTGCTGCGCTAATACCCGTATCACTTCGCATCGCGGCCCTAAGCCCTAAGAGAATCGTATGGAGCTCTTCGCTCCACGATCTATTGTCTTCTAATTTAGCCTTTAACGCTGCCTTTAGGCTTCTGTGCCACCTCTCGATTTTCCCGTTACTCTGAGGGTGGTACGGGGTCGTCCTATTTTTCTTAATTCCTAGCATCCGCATTAGGTTGGTGAACAATTCACTCTCAAATTGTCTTCCCTGATCACTTGAGATGTATTTAGGGCTGCCGAATCTGCATATCCACCCCTCGTAAATTGATTTAGCTACTACTTCAGCCGTTATCGTTTCTACCGGGAAAGCTTCAGGCCAACTACTAAACCTATCTATTACCGTGACGACATATCGGTACCCTTCCGCTGTGGTTGGTAACGGCCCTACTATGTCGACATGTATAAAATCAAATTTCTCACACGGCTGGAAACGTCCTAAATCCGATACTGTGTGGCGTGAGACCTTCGCTCTTTGACAGGCTAAACAGGTCTTAGCCCACAGCCCGGCATCCTTATTTACGCCCGGCCAAAAAAAACGTTGGGCTACCAATTTTCGCGTTGTCCGCGTGCCCGGGTGGCTAACATTATGAACCGAGTCGAACGCTAATTTTCTCAAACTATGTAAGTATGTAAGGTCTAACTTTGTCTGTAGAGACCTCACAGAATACCTTCCCCTCTACATTAGGCATATTAAGTTCGACCAATCGTATACGTGACTTTCCGTCCGTTCTACTTTTAAACCGAGCTAGTTCATCGTCATCATTCTGTAGTCGCGCTAACTCTGCTAAATCTAATACCGTTGGGCAATCGACCGTTTTAGAAAAACTACATGTTTTTAAATCTGTTTGTCAGTGTGTTAAAATCACTAATTAGGAAGTAATATTATTCATAGGTCATTTATATTATCTTTGTGCATATTTTATTAAATAAAATGAAATAAAATTTTAGAAATATTTTTTTTTCTTTATCTACTTTCAACTTTAATTATAATCAGTTACATACCTACTAATGTTAATAAACAACAATAAACAATAATTATTTATATCACATAAAGTATATATTTACAGTCTTATCCTTATCCTATAAAATTAATAACTATCACCGCACAATCTTTTCGAGATCTTTCTAACTAAGGTTTCCGTAAGGTCCATAATTTCATCCACCGGATTCTGCACCACGTACTGGGCACTGAGCACCACACTTTCATCGTCGTCGCCATCGGCTCCCTGTGCCGTCGTCCTCGCTGCCTGATCCGCTGCTAAATCCAATATTTTAATTTGTATCAGTCTTGATCCTCTTTGCTCCTTACTGATGACGAATGACTTCAACGAAACACCAATCTTTTTTGAAGATTCTCGTTTTTGCTTGCTGTTTCTCATGTCGATCTTCAATTTGGTGGGTTGTTTACCGAACAATTCCTCACATTGCTGAGTTAAATTTTCAAGAGGGTCTTGGGCGTACTGCGAAAATACGATTTCCGACGATTCAGTCATGATCTGTAACCGAAAGAATAAAAGTTAGATGCTTTGAAAGTATTTACATTTTTTTAAATATAGGTACACTTACCAGAGAGTTCAAAACGTGTCTCTCTAAGCAACGGTGATACAAATATGAATTATTATATTACTAAGCGAGCGATTTACGAAAATGCATGGTTTGCACTTAGGGGGCGTTGACCTAAATGCGGGGCATGTACTTTGACCGTGAATGAAATAAATAAAACCACCGATATTAGACAACTTGATTTACTAATTAATTATTTCATAATATATATATATATATATATATATATATATATATATATATATATATATATATATATATATATTATGAACTGTGGATAAGATACAGATTTATTAAGGCCTAAATAAAATTCTTATTTTATACCACATACAATAATTCTGCTAATTTTCACAAAAAGTAAAACAACCTAAAGTGACGTCTTTTAAACAAAAATAGAACTTGTTGTTTTATTAAATGCAAACAAAATTCACTTCTAGGGTGGTAAAGCAATTTCATTGTCGACTCTACTTACAATGGAGTATTAAATAAAAAATATAGCTTATACGATATTTTTTATAAGTACATATCTTAGAAATATCAAGATGCATCTATTTTAAATATGTTTTGTCTCTTAAATATCTACATTAAATGTTTGAAACATACGAAAATACAATTTGTTTGTTATATAATTCGAAACGTTAGCTTTGTTTTTTTAATTTCAAAAATAATTTTTTATAGCCTCTTTAAGTCAAATATAAAAATATTTTGCTGTGTTCAGTTTGATGCAGTTAAAAAAAGTTTTTTTTTAAATTATTTTAGGAGAGAGCTGGTTAGGCCAGACTCCAAACGAAGGTTGCTCTTAGGTAGTGAATATAAACGCGTGTGATATCTGTACCGGGTATATTTCGCGGATCCAAATGTACATGCTCTATTTCTGAGGCGCGCAAGATGACTGGCGGGCACAGTAGCGAGTCTCGCGAGCAGCCGTAGCTTTAGCTTTATCAGCATTTACTACGGCTACGTAGTTGCTACAGTGCTACGGTACCCACAGTCATCCCCCTCTTACAAAAAAAAATTTTTACTCAATATTCATACACAAAAATTTTTATAACTCTAATAATTACAACTGTCTAGAATCGTGCACCAAGGCACACAGGAATGCGCCGCGTTAGCATTATCGCCGCGGCGAGCGCGCTGCCGCCGGCCGCTGGCTGGGTGACGCAATCACCCACATACAATGTACGCGTTACTATTGAAACATCACATTATCAGTTACACTCAATTTACAATATGGCATATGACGAACATTTTAAACAACACAAAAAATTACAAATTCTGACATGCACAAAACGCCAAAAACACACAAAATATTATTACAATGCAATACACAAAAAAAATATAATCACTCTAAAATTACACTTGTTGTACATCCTGTACGTGTTTCATCTCCTTCCTGAACCAATTCTTAAAGCGGGACCGACACGTCCCGACACACCACAACAACATTAACATGGTCAGGGCAACTGCTATTACGAGCGTCATTATCTCGAAAGCTTGCACGTTACTCTCTAGTGTATTGAACTGGGCATGATTTGCACCATTCTGAGCTACCACTAGCTCCTCTTGTTTACTATACGATTTTCCCATCCTGAAGAACTTGTATATACGTAGCTTTTAACGGGAAAAAACGATAAAAATACAGCAACACAATACTGACAAAAATAAAAATCGCAAAAAAAATAACTAAGTTCTCTGACAATCTCTGACGGTGATCTCTACAAAATTGATCGTTATGAGTCTGAATTCCCTACTTAACTCGCAAATATGCTTACGATCATTGTCAACCGTCCTAGATACTCTCGATTGCCGATTACGCTATTCACATCTAAGCCACTGCCACAGTGTAGCACTATCTCAGTAAGCTACGTCGGTGATCTGAGTGCCACTAACACTGATCTAACTACTTATCACTACCTTATACTAAAAACCTAACTGGTGGTTTTACTAACCTACCTCTACTTGTATGTTTCCGTACTGATTCTAATTCCGGGGGACTATTAGGCCTTACACACACGGCTTCTTTTACGACTTTACCATGTGTAGTTTCATTTTCATTTATTTCGCTATCTAAGTTTTTTTAGTAAATACGCCGGTTTCAACCTGTCTACCGAGATTTGTGTCTTTCGGTTTGGTAGCTTAATAGAAAAATATTTTTCCTCTCTTTCCAAAACTTCAAATGGCCCATCATACGGTGGCTGTAAAGGCTTCCGTACTGCGTCATTTCTAATAAACACGTGACTACAACTTTTTAGATCAGGGTGTATAAAAATCTTTCTTTGCCCGACATGGCATTCTGTGGACGGGTTAAGTTCTCTAAATGTCTTTCTTAACTGCTCTAGGTACGCCTGACTATCCGCGACCTCTTGACTACTACCTATGTAAAAATCTCCGGGCAGTCGTACACCTTGCCCGTATACTAGCTGTGCTGCGCTAATACCCGTATCACTTCGCATCGCGGCCCTAAGCCCTAAGAGAATCGTATGGAGCTCTTCGCTCCACGATCTATTGTCTTCTAATTTAGCCTTTAACGCTGCCTTTAGGCTTCTGTGCCACCTCTCGATTTTCCCGTTACTCTGAGGGTGGTACGGGGTCGTCCTATTTTTCTTAATTCCTAGCATCCGCATTAGGTTCGTGAACAATTCACCCTCAAATTGTCTTCCCTGATCACTTGAGATGTATTTAGGGCTGCCGAATCTGCATATCCACCCCTCGTAAATTGATTTAGCTACTACTTCAGCCGTTATCGTTTCTACCGGGAAAGCTTCAGGCCAACTACTAAACCTATCTATTACCGTGACGACATATCGGTACCCTTCCGCTGTGGTTGGTAACGGCCCTACTATGTCGACATGTATAAAATCAAATTTCTCACACGGCTGGAAACGTCCTAAATCCGATACTGTGTGGCGTGAGACCTTCGCTCTTTGACAGGCTAAACAGGTCTTGGCCCACAGCCCGGCATCCTTATTTACGCCCGGCCAAAAAAAACGTTGGGCTACCAATTTTCGCGTTGTCCGCGTGCCCGGGTGGCTAACATTATGAACCGAGTCGAACGCTAATTTTCTCAAACTATGTAAGTATGTAAGGTCTAACTTTGTCTGTAGAGACCTCACAGAATACCTTCCCCTCTACATTAGGCATATTAAGTTCGACCAATCGTATACGTGACTTTCCGTCCGTTCTACTTTTAAACCGAGCTAGTTCATCGTCATCATTCTGTAGTCGCGCTAACTCTGCTAAATCTAATACCGTTGGGCAATCGACCGTTTTAGAAAAACTACATGTTTTTAAATCTGTTTGTCAGTGTGTTAAAATCACTAATTAGGAAGTAATATTATTCATAGGTCATTTATATTATCTTTGTGCATATTTTATTAAATAAAATGAAATAAAATTTTAGAAATATTTTTTTTTCTTTATCTACTTTCAACTTTAATTATAATCAGTTACATACCTACTAATGTTAATAAACAACAATAAACAATAATTATTTATATCACATAAAGTATATATTTACAGTCTTATCCTTATCCTATAAAATTAATAACTATCACCGCACAATCTTTTCGAGATCTTTCTAACTAAGGTTTCCGTAAGGTCCATAATTTCATCCACCGGATCCTGCACCACGTACTGGGCACTGAGCACCACACTTTCTTCATCGTCGCCATCGGCTCCCTGTGCCGTCGTCCTCGCTGCCTGATCCGCTGCTAAATCCAATATTTTAATTTGTATCAGTCTTGATCCTCTTTGCTCCTTACTGATGACGAATGACTTCAACGAAACACCAATCTTTTTTGAAGGTTCTCGTTTTTGCTTGCTGTTTCTCATGTCGATCTTCAATTTGGTGGGTTGTTTACCGAACAATTCCTCACATTGCTGAGTTAAATTTTCAAGAGGGTCTTGGGCGTACTGCGAAAATACGATTTCCGACGATTCAGTCATGATCTGTAACCGAAAGAATAAAAGTTAGATGCTTTGAAAGTATTTACATTTTTTTAAATATAGGTACACTTACCAGAGAGTTCAAAACGTGTCTCTCTAAGCAACGGTGATACAAATATGAATTATTATATTACTAAGCGAGCGATTTACGAAATTGCATGGTTTGCACTTAGGGGGCGTTGACCTAAATGCGGGGCATGTACTTTGACCGTGAATGAAATAAATAAAACCACCGATATTAGACAACTTGATTTACTAATTAATTATTTATTTATATATATATATTATGAACTGTGGATAAGATACAGATTTATTAAGGCCTAAATAAAATTCTTATTTTATACCACATACAATAATTCTGCTAATTTTCACAAAAAGTAAAACAACCTAAAGTGACGTCTTTTAAACAAAAATAGAACTTGTTGTTTTATTAAATGCAAACAAAATTCACTTCTAGGGTGGTAAAGCAATTTCATTGTCGACTCTACTTACAATGGAGTATTAAATAAAAAATATAGCTTATACGATATTTTTTATAAGTACATATCTTAGAAATATCAAGATGCATCTATTTTAAATATGTTTTGTCTCTTAAATATCTACATTAAATGTTTGAAACATACGAAAATACAATTTGTTTGTTATATAATTCGAAACGTTAGCTTTGTTTTTTTAATTTCAAAAATAATTTTTTATAGCCTCTTTAAGTCAAATATAAAAATATTTTGCTGTGTTCAGTTTGATGCAGTTAAAAAAAGTTTTTTTTTAAATTATTTTAGGAGAGAGCTGGTTAGGCCAGACTCCAAACGAAGGTTGCTCTTAGGTAGTGAATATAAACGCGTGTGATATCTGTACCGGGTATATTTCGCGGATCCAAATGTACATGCTCTATTTCTGAGGCGCGCAAGATGACTGGCGGGCACAGTAGCGAGTCTCGCGAGCAGCCGTAGCTTTAGCTTTATCAGCATTTACTACGGCTACGTAGTTGCTACAGTGCTACGGTACCCACAGTCATCCCCCTCTTACAAAAAAAAATTTTTACTCAATATTCATACACAAAAATTTTTATAACTCTTATAATTACAACTGTCTAGAATCGTGCACCAAGGCACACAGGAATGCGCCGCGTTAGCATTATCGCCGCGGCGAGCGCGCTGCCGCCGGCCGCTGGCTGGGTGACGCAATCACCCACATACAATGTACGCGTTACTATTGAAACATCACATTATCAGTTACACTCAATTTACAATATGGCATATGACGAACATTTTAAACAACACAAAAAATTACAAATTCTGACATGCACAAAACGCCAAAAACACACAAAATATTATTACAATGCAATACACAAAAAAAATATAATCACTCTAAAATTACACTTGTTGTACATCCTGTACGTGTTTCATCTCCTTCCTGAACCAATTCTTAAAGCGGGACCGACACGTCCCGACACACCACAACAACATTAACATGGTCAGGGCAACTGCTATTACGAGCGTCATTATCTCGAAAGCTTGCACGTTACTCTCTAGTGTATTGAACTGGGCATGATTTGCACCATTCTGAGCTACCACTAGCTCCTCTTGTTTACTATACGATTTTCCCATCCTGAAGAACTTGTATATACGTAGCTTTTAACGGGAAAAAACGATAAAAATACAGCAACACAATACTGACAAAAATAAAAATCGCAAAAAAAATAACTAAGTTCTCTGACAATCTCTGACGGTGATCTCTACAAAATTGATCGTTATGAGTCTGAATTCCCTACTTAACTCGCAAATATGCTTACGATCATTGTCAACCGTCCTAGATACTCTCGATTGCCGATTACGCTATTCACATCTAAGCCACTGCCACAGTGTAGCACTATCTCAGTAAGCTACGTCGGTGATCTGAGTGCCACTAACACTGATCTAACTACTTATCACTACCTTATACTAAAAACCTAACTGGTGGTTTTACTAACCTACCTCTACTTGTATGTTTCCGTACTGATTCTAATTCCGGTGGACTATTAGGCCTTACACACACGGCTTCTTTTACGACTTTACCATGTGTAGTTTCATTTTCATTTATTTCGCTATCTAAGTTTTTTTAGTAAATACGCCGGTTTCAACCTGTCTACCGAGATTTGTGTCTTTCGGTTTGGTAGCTTAATAGAAAAATATTTTTCCTCTCTTTCCAAAACTTCAAATGGCCCATCATACGGTGGCTGTAAAGGCTTCCGTACTGCGTCATTTCTAATAAACACGTGACTACAACTTTTTAGATCAGGGTGTATAAAAATCTTTCTTTGCCCGACATGGCATTCTGTGGACGGGTTAAGTTCTCTAAATGTCTTTCTTAACTGCTCTAGGTACGCCTGACTATCCGCGACCTCTTGACTACTACCTATGTAAAAATCTCCGGGCAGTCGTACACCTTGCCCGTATACTAGCTGTGCTGCGCTAATACCCGTATCACTTCGCATCGCGGCCCTAAGCCCTAAGAGAATCGTATGGAGCTCTTCGCTCCACGATCTATTGTCTTCTAATTTAGCCTTTAACGCTGCCTTTAGGCTTCTGTGCCACCTCTCGATTTTCCCGTTACTCTGAGGGTGGTACGGGGTCGTCCTATTTTTCTTAATTCCTAGCATCCGCATTAGGTTCGTGAACAATTCACCCTCAAATTGTCTTCCCTGATCACTTGAGATGTATTTAGGGCTGCCGAATCTGCATATCCACCCCTCGTAAATTGATTTAGCTACTACTTCAGCCGTTATCGTTTCTACCGGGAAAGCTTCAGGCCAACTACTAAACCTATCTATTACCGTGACGACATATCGGTACCCTTCCGCTGTGGTTGGTAACGGCCCTACTATGTCGACATGTATAAAATCAAATTTCTCACACGGCTGGAAACGTCCTAAATCCGATACTGTGTGGCGTGAGACCTTCGCTCTTTGACAGGCTAAACAGGTCTTGGCCCACAGCCCGGCATCCTTATTTACGCCCGGCCAAAAAAAACGTTGGGCTACCAATTTTCGCGTTGTCCGCGTGCCCGGGTGGCTAACATTATGAACCGAGTCGAACGCTAATTTTCTCAAACTATGTAAGTATGTAAGGTCTAACTTTGTCTGTAGAGACCTCACAGAATACCTTCCCCTCTACATTAGGCATATTAAGTTCGACCAATCGTATACGTGACTTTCCGTCCGTTCTACTTTTAAACCGAGCTAGTTCATCGTCATCATTCTGTAGTCGCGCTAACTCTGCTAAATCTAATACCGTTGGGCAATCGACCGTTTTAGAAAAACTACATGTTTTTAAATCTGTTTGTCAGTGTGTTAAAATCACTAATTAGGAAGTAATATTATTCATAGGTCATTTATATTATCTTTGTGCATATTTTATTAAATAAAATGAAATAAAATTTTAGAAATATTTTTTTTTCTTTATCTACTTTCAACTTTAATTATAATCAGTTACATACCTACTAATGTTAATAAACAACAATAAACAATAATTATTTATATCACATAAAGTATATATTTACAGTCTTATCCTTATCCTATAAAATTAATAACTATCACCGCACAATCTTTTCGAGATCTTTCTAACTAAGGTTTCCGTAAGGTCCATAATTTCATCCACCGGATCCTGCACCACGTACTGGGCACTGAGCACCACACTTTCTTCATCGTCGCCATCGGCTCCCTGTGCCGTCGTCCTCGCTGCCTGATCCGCTGCTAAATCCAATATTTTAATTTGTATCAGTCTTGATCCTCTTTGCTCCTTACTGATGACGAATGACTTCAACGAAACACCAATCTTTTTTGAAGGTTCTCGTTTTTGCTTGCTGTTTCTCATGTCGATCTTCAATTTGGTGGGTTGTTTACCGAACAATTCCTCACATTGCTGAGTTAAATTTTCAAGAGGGTCTTGGGCGTACTGCGAAAATACGATTTCCGACGATTCAGTCATGATCTGTAACCGAAAGAATAAAAGTTAGATGCTTTGAAAGTATTTACATTTTTTTAAATATAGGTACACTTACCAGAGAGTTCAAAACGTGTCTCTCTAAGCAACGGTGATACAAATATGAATTATTATATTACTAAGCGAGCGATTTACGAAATTGCATGGTTTGCACTTAGGGGGCGTTGACCTAAATGCGGGGCATGTACTTTGACCGTGAATGAAATAAATAAAACCACCGATATTAGACAACTTGATTTACTAATTATTTATTTATTTATATATATATATATATATTATGAACTGTGGATAAGATACAGATTTATTAAGGCCTAAATAAAATTCTTATTTTATACCACATACAATAATTCTGCTAATTTTCACAAAAAGTAAAACAACCTAAAGTGACGTCTTTTAAACAAAAATAGAACTTGTTGTTTTATTAAATGCAAACAAAATTCACTTCTAGGGTGGTAAAGCAATTTCATTGTCGACTCTACTTACAATGGAGTATTAAATAAAAAATATAGCTTATACGATATTTTTTATAAGTACATATCTTAGAAATATCAAGATGCATCTATTTTAAATATGTTTTGTCTCTTAAATATCTACATTAAATGTTTGAAACATACGAAAATACAATTTGTTTGTTATATAATTCGAAACGTTAGCTTTGTTTTTTTAATTTCAAAAATAATTTTTTATAGCCTCTTTAAGTCAAATATAAAAATATTTTGCTGTGTTCAGTTTGATGCAGTTAAAAAAAGTTTTTTTTTAAATTATTTTAGGAGAGAGCTGGTTAGGCCAGACTCCAAACGAAGGTTGCTCTTAGGTAGTGAATATAAACGCGTGTGATATCTGTACCGGGTATATTTCGCGGATCCAAATGTACATGCTCTATTTCTGAGGCGCGCAAGATGACTGGCGGGCACAGTAGCGAGTCTCGCGAGCAGCCGTAGCTTTAGCTTTATCAGCATTTACTACGGCTACGTAGTTGCTACAGTGCTACGGTACCCACAGTCATCCCCCTCTTACAAAAAAAAATTTTTACTCAATATTCATACACAAAAATTTTTATAACTCTAATAATTACAACTGTCTAGAATCGTGCACCAAGGCACACAGGAATGCATTATCGCCGCGGCGAGCGCGCTGCCGCCGGCCGCTGGCTGGGTGACGCAATCTAACTACTAATTATTTATTTATTTATATATATATATATATATATATATATTTAAATCCCAGAACACATTTGGCGACCTTTTATTCAGCAACTGTTTGGTAACCACCACTTCTCTTGATGGTAAAAGAACACTAGGTACGAATGTTCATTTAATTGTAGTGTTAATGCAACGTGAACTATTAAGAAAAAGCATTTATGCAGTAATTCAAAAAATAAATTTATACAACTGTGTATTCTTTCTGCAGAACTTTTGACGACCAAACTACTATACCATACATTTGCTGTCCCTGTATACTGAACGTATATTTCTATTCACTTTACAGCAGTGGGACTACCATCTATTTAAACGTTTAAACCAAACCCTTTTTTTAAAGTATTTACTACATTTATTTCTAAGCACTTTAAGCTTTACTGTAATAACTAACATGCTACCTCCAATTGGGTATAAGATATGGTGTCCATAGTAAGTTATTTAACGCAAAATTTTACATCATTACCTTTAATCATTAATCAAACAAAGTAAACAGTGATACCTGCATGAAAAAAATCGTATATGAAGGCGGTCAGATAGACCGGGAGACTTGTGTTTCTTAATTACCATTATAGAGACTGAGATGAGAAGCTGATTAAACTACCATTGAAAGTACAAAATAATTTACTAAGTATTTCGTTAACTTTGTGTAAACGTATTTGTGCTTATTTAAATATTTGTAATCATTTTGTTAAAGCCGTAAAGAAGATCTAAATACTACAAACAAAATTAATCCAATGTTGCACAAACCTTAATTTCTATTTCTATTATTGTGTACCTATTGTATTGTTTTTAACCTCTGACCAATTGAGAGATGTGTTTGACGTGTGAGTCTGTCTCTCTATGTGTTTGTCTGTGGGCTTCTAGCAGGAGAACGGATTGTCTGATTGAGATGCAGTTTTCTTTACGTTATTGAATGTCTAATAGAGAAGGTTCTTAGCTATATACCATCACGTTAACCCTTCAAGAACCCATGATATATAGCAGATAAATGAAGCAAATATGCATAAAGAATGGTTAAAATTTGACGCTCTGAAGAATAGATTGACAGATGAAAATATGGTTATCTTATAATGATTGCGTGTTTAGACGAGATGATTCCTAGCCATGTTTGGCTAAAATCGGTGTAGCCGTTTCCAAGATTTACAGCATTAATCACAGCCTCGAATCTCTTCGAGATCTCTCTCAGTCACTATTATAGTTACAAACTTCGTGTTTCTTATTTGTGTTTAGTTTCATAGTGCAGTTCTCACTACCACTATCTTGAGGGTCTGCTAATGATCAGATGAATAGCATCTGGATCTTAGGAACTGTTACAGATAGAAGCTTCATGTTTGAACACAAATTTTTAGTTACATGATGCAAATCCCACACCTAAAATTTGGAGAGTGATGATGACCTGATCAATAGCTCCTGGATCTAAGCAACTTTAAGAGATAGAAACTTCGACTTAAAATAAAATGTTTAGTTTCATGGTGCAGTTCTCACACAAGCAAGTTTGATGGTCTGATGATGACCAGTTGAATGGTGCCTGAATCTCAGCAACTATTATAAATGGAAACTTCAACTTTAGGCAAAATGTTTAGTTTCATGGTGGATGGAGTTCTCACACCCACAATTTTGAGGTTTTAATAATGACCAGATGAATGGTGCCCGGATTTCGGCGACTGTTATAGATAGAAACTTCGACTTTGAGCAAAATATTTTGCTCATGGTGCAGTTCTCATTTATGGATCTAATGATGACCAGATCAGTAGCACCTGGATTTCAGGAACTATTTTACATGTTTTACATTCTAAAGTCATATGTCGAACTTAAAGTTTAAAAAGTATGAAATAAAAGTAAATTAAAAATTAAAAATCCCCCAACAGTAAAACCATTCCTTTAAAAAGTTAAAAATAGTTAACAAAATGGGAAGCGCGGGCTTGACGTTGTGAAGGCAGACATGAGAGAAAACGATCTCACTAAGGAGGATACAAAAGATCGAGCCATGTAGAGGAGAGAGCCGGAAAGCGGACCCTGGCGCTAGGTCGGGAAAACGATAAGTAGAAGAAGAAGCGTAGGTACAGTGTAAATTTTTGTAATAATATACTTGGCTCGATCTTTTGTATCCTCCTTAGTAAGATCGTTCTCTCTCATTTTATTAATTATTTTTAACTTTTTAAAGGAATGGTTTTATTGTCGGGTTTTTTTTTGTTTTATCTAAAAGGTTTGCCTTAGGGATAAGGATCAGAAATAAAAAAGCAATTTTCATCTACGCACTACAATTTATTTTCAAATGTTTACAGCATAATGGCAAATAAAATGGGAACATAAAAATAAGCATTAAATAAACTTTAATAATTTTCGTAATAATTATTTGCACAAACTTTGTTGAATCGTTAACTGATCAAATAGAGAACAGCTCAACGCTCTGAATCTGCGAAGAAAAGTTTTTTCTAAATCTAAATAAATTCAGGATTTAGTCTGAGTTCTTTAACTAGTAAACGCAATATAAGTTGACCTTTACAATTCGATATAATTATATTTCTAGAAAAAACGACTTGTCTCGGAAGTGCTTAGACGGCACTTGAACCCGCACCCTCGAGTAACCGGATCGATGCTTTGTCCAATTAATTTTAATTTGACAGAGCATCGAGCTAGATCGAGTCGTTTTTATTTAATGCTCTAAGTTTTAATCTAGTAAATATAATTATATCAATTAATAAAGCATTGTGAATGCAAAAATAATAAAAATAAAACTTTACAATTAGCTTTACCAGAACGCCTGTTTAGAGATTACAGATTAAATCAATTTATTACAATTTGATGGAGTGATGCTTCGTTCACTCTCTCACAACCTGTTATATGTAAAAAGTGCAAGGCAGTGTCAGGAATACCTATTGTTTAGTCGTCATGTTGATACAATATAAAATACAATTCTCGTTTACTTATTAAATACGTGACATAAATCATTATAGGTCAAAATAATAAATGTTAACAATTAGCATTAGGTACAAATTAACATTATTTTAATAGATTTCTCTCTATCCTACCGAATTCTCCAGGTGGACGAGTTCAACATAAATTAACTTAACACTAATAATTATGTAGGAGAAGCTTAATAATTCAGACTTTAATGCACAAAGTACGAGTGAATACCATGTTTAACGTAAACGTTAACCCCCTTATTCATAAATATAAATCTTTATTTTGCTAATCAGCGTACCTACTAGAGTGTCTAAAAGTCTGAATTAAGCTTTAGTCTCGTCACTTGTCACCAACTTACAAAACTAACAATTTGGTTTTAACAAAAGTTTGAAATCACTTTAAAAATTAAGTTAACTATAATAAAATAACAGATTTCTCACAGTAACAAAATCTCCAGAAAATATGAGAGTGGATAAATATAACAAAAAGTAATCTATAACAAAAGCTGCCTATCTGTGTTTTATTGTTACACATTCTTAAAAACAAAAACCCGACTATCTCCGGTAATTTTATATTTTTTAAAAATAATAAATCCTTGTAATTTTAATAATGATGTATTAAATTATTACCTCCAAAATTATTATAATGATTATTATATTGCACGAACCGAATAAAAGTATTTTTGAAAAATAACGTAGATACCTGCCTATCGCTTAATAATGTCACGTTATGACATCAAATCGTAGTTAGTTTATAAAAAAAAAACTTGCGTAGGTAAGAAACATAAAGGTTCAAAATGTAAAAAGTCTAATATCTAAGCTTAAATTGTCGAAATTCAAAATGTCGTATGTCTATAACACCAAATGATTTAAAATATTAATGGTCATTAAGTCTAAACTCTAAATATCGTAAAAATGAAATCAGGCGCCTCAAAATATTGTGAGCAATTCGGTCGTACCTGGGGCATCCAGGCAATGTATGAAATATTATGAATATTATTCTACATTACATACTTTACCTAGGTAATGTATGCAATTCCCAGAGATCGGCGGATGAGCGAGCGAAGCGAGGGAACGAGCCTTCGGGCTGCAAGTCTCTCTCGCCGGATATAGGTTACGAGGAACTGACATTGACCTCCATTGCAGCTCCGATGTGTTAGGTTGCCTATCGACCCCACAGGAAGAAGCGACATTAAGTACCCAGAAAAAATTTAGCTAACTTCCTGTGGGGTTGATAGGCAACCTAACACATTGGAGCTGACATAAAGAGTAGACGCGTTCATTGTAACCTATATTCAGCAATGGAGACTTTCTCTCCCAAGGCTTCGCTTGCTAGCTTCCCTCGCTCACCTGCCGACTACTTTTTCCGTTTCACGCCATCAATATGAAGAACTCAAAACATCTTAAACCGTGAAAAAAATAGATGTTTTATTATACACAAAATATCACATTGACGAGAACTGTAACTCCGCGAAGAAGCCGCAGGCGAAGGTTAGTATTATATATTTTAAATATTAATCAGTTGGATTTTTGATATTTTGAACTAAGACATTTTGATCATTCGACAAATTGTACTTAGACATTTTGAATCTTTTTATAAAACAACCATAACACATTTTGAACTTAGACATTTTAAATTTTAGTCATTCTAATTTCAGACATTCAAATACGAACCTACCGAAGAAATATGATGAAAACGAAAAGAAAAATATAACTTTAGAAATGAAATAGCCATCATTTAGAAAAAAAGATTTTGTAAAACATATTTATTAGTACCGCGAATGTGATTTAAATTTTTATATTTGATTTATTTATTATTTATTTTAGTTATTTTTTTGTATAAGTGTTTTGAATAAAAACTTTTATTTTGAGCCAATCCTTATTATATAGTAAATCCGGGTATGAATCTTTTAGAGCTTCGCACTCTACTCTTTTTGGTGGTTTACATTTCCTAACGTGCAATTTAAAATGCTCCAATACGACAGACTTATGGTGAGCTGTCCATGGCACTAGGTTACGTTTCTTTTTAAGGTTTGGATTAATATGACTTAAAGTCGACTTAGGCTGAGTAGAAGTATCTTTATTTTTATCATTTTCAATGTTAGTCTCTCGATCATGCCTGCCTGCCTGATTTAGATTTTTATCAATTTCTACTGTTTCTTCAAGATCCGCTGCACACTCAAGTATTGCATCGGTATCTATATTATTTCCTTGCAATTCTTCTTCCAAATCTAACTCAATTTCATCGAGACTTTTGCCTTTGAATGCATCTGCCTTGCCATCTTCCATTAACATAAGTAATTTCGATATTTTAGCCGTTTGATAAATATCGTCAGGCAATCTGTAAGATTTCTTATGGACGGCACTAGTATGACCCATAAAGGTCGCCAGCTGTTCTATATCATTTTCACTCATATTAAAAATTTGGGTTAATGTTGCTAAATGCTTTCTTAATCTCGTAGAAGAAATAGCCTTAGGGTTTTTCGCTTTACAAAGCATCGCGTGTTTCTCGATGACTTTATACCCGTAAATAGAAGTCATGCAACCTGGTTTAGCAAAGAGATAAGGATTCCCTTTCTCTATATATTTGTCTCTAGCATTGATCAAATGTATTATATCCTCTTGCACGTCCTTTGTAAACAAAACAGAGACACCCCTTCCTCTTTTCCCTCTAATAACAACACGTTTTAAACTGTTTATTAGTACTTTCTCAGTCAATGTTATAGTTCTACCGAATTCTTCATATTTGTTTTGAATGTCTTCTGTTGACTGGTATGTATCAAGAAGAAGACGCTGTAATTCTCCAGGGCGGCGTCTATTTAAAAGAAGTACTCTGCAAAATATAGTTTCCATTAAATCCGTGTATGCTGTAACATTAAACTCTGAGTTTTGTAATTTAGCTGTAGCGTTTTGCGCCGTTTTAGTCAGATGTTCTTTTAATAGTTTGAGATCACTAGCCAGAGGCACAATTGTGATTTTGTTCCATTTTTTTAAATTCAAGTCATCTGCTGCCTGAGAAGATACGTCGAATTTCCAATTAGCTTCTATCAGCTGAATTAATGTTTTTAAGTCGGCTTCAATTTCAGCACTTTTAAGACCTTTTTGAGTTTTTAATGTTTCCATTATAGCTATATTACAGCATTGCTTTATGGATGTACTGATATTCATAGCAAACGTAGGACTTACATAACATTCTTTATCTTTATCATACTTTGCGCAATTCTGTGTGGCAGTCACTATAGTGTCGTAATGTTCAGGCTTTAAAGCACAAAAAAAGTCATGAACTTCTGGTTTAAGTTTTTTTATTTCTATAAGTAGCTTTGCAAGCTCTCTCATTTTGCGAGATACTACATTAACAAAATGTTTCTCTCTATGCGTCTTCAGGTACTGCGCAGCAAATGCGCATATAAGGGCATCCTTTTTAGCCACTAACGACAGTTTATCTGCCCTCATGCGTGGGAAAACTATGTCTTTTAATTTCGGATCAATTTTTAAATGCCTAACTAAAAAACTTTGTGCATCTGCTTGTGTTAGTGTTTCGTCGTTATTTTCGGTACATGTTTTGCGATGCTTCCACAGTTGTTTTCTCGCATAAAACCCTAAACACTTCGGACACGGTAAATAATCATCACTCAAGGAATGTATCGTTTTTTTCATTGGTTTTATACATTGACCACTATTAAGTACGTAGTTACCTTTTTTACGTAACAAAGTCAATAGTTTTTTTCTTTCTTGGCTCTTTTTTGACAAAGCTAATACCTTCTGAACTTCGCATTCAACAGAATGATTCCTAAATAAATGTCGCGAAAAGTTATGAATTTGTTTTTCACAATAAAAACAGAAATCTGGCAGACGAATCCTTTTATTTTCTTTATTATTATGTGTTTCATGTGTTCTATTCTTATTTTTGTCTATTTTGTTAATTGTTTCTTCCATAGGACTTACATTAATTAGCCTCTGCAAATCGACTGGTCGTTGGTTTAAGGTGGAATTCTGTTCTGCAGTTGGAGTAAAAGTAGACGAGTCCAGAGAGCGCTGAAAATCGTTTTCATGGTCTGTTTTGAAATGATCAATAAAATGTTTAACTGGTTTGTTGCAAAAAAAACAATAATCTCTTAACTCATTTGATGTCGTTGTTTCGTGGATAGAATCAGTTAACACGTCAACAAATTGGGAGTTTTTGAAAAATGTGCTTACGTCTAAACTAAGTGTTAGGTCCTGGTTCTGACTATTTTCTGAATTACCTTCACGAGTGGCACTCTGTGTTACCTGTAAATTAATATGACATTTTTATCTAACCTCCTTTTCTTCTTGCATCGTTTTGTCCCACATTTAGGGGTTAAATAGTAGGTATTTATGTATTATTTTACAAAATAAACAGTTTATAGAATCGGTCAGTGACAAGTTTGGAAGAAAATATATATTTAGATTTAGTAGAACGCCGTAAGATAAAAAACGCATAAACCTCGGAACCCTGATACACTGAGAGGATTTTCGTTAAACCTTTTTGATTGCGTTAATAATGTTTTAAAAGTTAACCCGTCTAAGTAGTTGATTTACAAAACAAAAAATTTTTTTTACAATTTTATAGACAATAATTGATACTTACGTACACACGGCGGCAGATCAACCTACCCAAATCTGTCAAATTTCTCCAATGAATATTGATTCTTATGACCAAACCATAAAGTTCAAAATTGATTGTAGAAATTTGACAGTTTTGGGTAGGTTGATCTGCCGCCGACTGTACAATAATACTGCGTGGAAAAAATTACGAGATGTTCAAAACAAATTACCTAGTCCCTTTCTCGAAACGGTTCTTTGTATTTTTACCTCCGCCCCGTAGCCTCTGTCTGGATTATTCAAAGTCAAGCCAAGTATTTGGTAATATTAAAATTCAAAATTTTGTTAGTCAGTTAGTATATAGGTAGTATACCTACCTATCTGGGGTCCCTTGGAGCTATAAAAAAATAAAGCTTCTAAACCAACACAATCCATAAAAAAAACATTTTAGTGTTTAGTGTAACACCTTCCAAAAGGTTACTAAAATTGGTTCAAGTATCCGGTTTCTGACGTATGAACTTAGGGCATTCTACTAATTTTAATAAGCTCTAATCAACGGATCAGATTTTCTGTGCATACTGTCGTGCGAGTCTGTAACAAAATCACCGCCGAACTCGATACAGAATTCACTCAAGACGTGCCAATAACAATCGACTTTGACGGTGTGTAATAAAGGCGAATTCAAATTGCAAGCTACGAGTGAATTGGTGTCAAAGTGATCGCGGTTTTTGTTACAGAATCGCACGACTGGTGTCGAGTCTAAAATCTTAGAATGACAGTCATTAGACATTTGTAAAATTAAAATGCAAACTTCTATCAGCTAACAATTGCAAAATTTTAGGCTTAGAGTTGTCAACCTAAGATTTCCGAATCGGCAACAGTTTTATCAAATAATATGAATAATATGAACAATTTATTTTTTTAAAGTTAAAAGTTTGTTAACAAATTAGAAAAGAGGTAAGTAAGTGTTTCAGCGTTCAAATTGCAAGCCCTTATCAGTCTTTATGTTGAAATTTTTTATTTTCGAAATTAAGTGGTTTTTTAAAGAACTTTATACATAGGTACTGATTCAAAATATATGTTACTTTATGATGACATAATAGTTTTAGCAATAAATATATTTTATTTGAAGAATAAACTTCAACAGAAAAAAATATAACCAATTTCAAGTTATACTTGCGGTGAACTTACAATGTTAGCTATTTGGTTCACTTGAAATCCAATGAGAATACTTGTTATAAAAGGCTAATATTAAGTATAAAAATAAAATTTAAAAATGAGTGTAATATGATCTTTTTAGGAAGCCCTAAGACGATTACGAACTTTTACAAAATTTAAGCTATTTTGTTTAACATGAAAAACGACTAAAATAAAATCTTGAATTTTATTTTGATCGTTTTTTATATAAGGAAATGTAAAATAGGAACCACTTCATAAATAAAGTTTGATAATTCAGGTCAGGGTTTAAAAATTACAAGCACATTCATCTTGTGTGATATGATCATATAAGGCGTAATTGCAATTCTGACACCAGAAAAATTGTTGACTTATAAGAATTTTTGAAGATTTTCTATTCATATCCATTATGAAATGTGTCGGACCGTTCATAGATGTGGTAAAACCGCAATTATGACACTTAAATATTCTTGAGAAATGGGTGACATTCCATGGCCATACCAGTCTGCGGTTGAAATAATAAATTAATAGGTTTTTCGTCAAAAATCTGTCAAAGTCCATAAAAACCATTTTCAAACTTACTGTGCTAACGTCATACGCGTCACCATTCAAAGAGGCAGATGCGTTTAAGTTTGCGTCATCGGAAGATATATGTGTGGACGCATCAGACGAGTCGCCTTTGTCGGAAGGTACATATTCTGAAGAGTCTTCAAACGGCTGAAAGAATAACACAATTAAATATTAAATACCTAGTTACTTGTTCTCATTTAATGACAAAAAATCATTTTGTAGTGCAGCGCGCAATTTTATACGAAAGATCTACCTAATAGATCATAGTGGTAGCCAGAATATTATAACACCAAAAGGTCGCCAAAAGTTTGCTGTGATGAAAGGACGTATATACAGAAACGGTTTTCATGGTTTGTAAATTATCTACTACCTATACCTACTTACATACCCATATCATACTTTTAACTTTTACAAATATGACAATACCTATGGTATCTAATAATTGTACCTACTTTGCAGGTTCTTATCTAGCTAGGTTCATTTAAGTTAGTTGGTTGGTTGATACATAAGCGATTAGGCTCAATATGTAAGAATGAAATACTTTAAACCTTATGTATTTGAGGCCTACCTCTGACTCGTATGTTTCTTCGCATTCTGGTATTGCAGGGTCATTCATAACATTTTCTGCTGCTATGCGACCTGTAATAAATTAACAGTAACCTAAATACTTAAAAGCATGTCCCATCTTTTCGGGTTTAATAACTGTAAACCACTGTGGAATATTATCTAGGTAGTAGGTACCTTTATAACCTACAACAACCTTACGTTATCATGTCAAAATTAATAAGAAAAAGATTTGTTTGTGTTTATAACATAAAAAACACAACATTTACACTAGTTTATATCTATTACATTAAGTACCTACCTATTAAGAAATTTATCAAAAAGAAGTAGTTAACGTTTCAATGTGAGTTAGTACGTAATTAATATAGATACATAAAAAACCACAGGTAAGAACTTACGTTTCTTTGGTCGAAGAGTCCGTGATTGCCGCTTCATTTTATATAAACACTATCGAACACGAAAGGCGATGCACTTGAAAAATATCAAAACAACAAAATTTTCACCGATACGATTGTTGCGGCGGCGCGGCGCAGATTAAAATCAGTGTTGCCAGTACAGATTTGGGATTTAGAACGCCGGCATGTCTGAAAAGGAACGAAATTAGTGGTGAAGGAACGCAACAGAGAAATAAGTAAAAAAAATATATTTGTTATCAAAATCGACTATTTTATCAAACAACACTTTTACTTTTACTCGGAATGCGCTCGACTGTACAAATAAAAACTGTGAATAAGCCATATATTAAAGAAAAGAGACGCAAAATCCTTGGAATACCTAAGCTTAATATCTTCGGTTGTCATTTAGTAGAATATAATGAAAAATAAAGCAAATTCCTTACCATTCAACGATGAAAACGGCACAAAAAAGTCTGTAAATAAGGAAACGAAAACGATACCTATAACATTTATTTAATATACTCTATTCTACTCGATGTAAACAAACAGTAAACAGCAGAGACGGGAAATCAAACGCGTTGGCGCACTCAGCCAGGAGCCAGCCACAGATTAAAATGTAAGGCAAAGGATTCAAAGGCCATACAGACTTACAACTTTCGACGTTTGTAAAATATTTCTGTATCAGCTGGTGGCATGGCGGTGACGTCGTTAGTGGTGAAGCAGTACCAGTTATACTAAAAGGAACGAATAGAACGCACGAAAGATGGGAACGAAAAGGAAACGCTTGACCTTAAAATAGAACGCAAAATGTTCCAAAAGGAACGATTTGGCAACGCTGATTAAAATGTATCGTAAACAATAGCGTTTCGCATACTCTGGTCAGCAGCGAGCTGGCAACGTGGGATTTCGACTGGAAGGCGTTTAGGCGACTCCATAAAAGTTGTAAATACACCAGCCCGTATACACGAACCTAGTGTCAACTGCCGGAACTAAATTATGCACGTCCAGGCACTTTCCAATAAATTTGACGTCAGGATAAAATATTGTATAAAGGACGTCAAATGTCGGTGGTTGCCACTTTAAATGCATTTTTCTGTTCAGCGGTCGCCAAATAGTAGGTGTGATGTAAATATATATATATATTATGAACTGTGGATAAGATACAGATTTATTAAGGCCTAAATAAAATTCTTATTTTATACCACATACAATAATTCTGCTAATTTTCACAAAAAGTAAAACAACCTAAAGTGACGTCTTTTAAACAAAAATAGAACTTGTTGTTTTATTAAATGCAAACAAAATTCACTTCTAGGGTGGTAAAGCAATTTCATTGTCGACTCTACTTACAATGGAGTATTAAATAAAAAATATAGCTTATACGATATTTTTTATAAGTACATATCTTAGAAATATCAAGATGCATCTATTTTAAATATGTTTTGTCTCTTAAATATCTACATTAAATGTTTGAAACATACAAAAATACAATTTGTTTGTTATATAATTCGAAACGTTAGCTTTGTTTTTTTAATTTCAAAAATAATTTTTTATAGCCTCTTTAAGTCAAATATAAAAATATTTTGCTGTGTTCAGTTTGATGCAGTTAAAAAAAGTTTTTTTTTAAATTATTTTAGGAGAGAGTTGGTTAGGCCAGACTCCAAACGAAGGTTGCTCTTAGGTAGTGAATATAAACGCGTGTGATATCTGTACCGGGTATATTTCGCGGATCCAAATGTACATGCTCTATTTCTGAGGCGCGCAAGATGACTGGCGGGCACAGTAGCGAGTCTCGCGAGCAGCCGTAGCTTTAGCTTTATCAGCATTTACTACGGCTACGTAGTTGCTACAGTGCTACGGTACCCACAGTCATCCCCCTCTTACAAAAAAAAATTTTTACTCAATATTCATACACAAAAATTTTTATAACTCTAATAATTACAACTGTCTAGAATCGTGCACCAAGGCACACAGGAATACGCCGCGTTAGCATTATCGCCGCGGCGAGCGCGCTGCCGCCGGCCGCTGGCTGGGTGACGCAATCATCCACATACAATGTACGCGTTACTATTGAAACATCACATTATCAGTTACACTCAATTTACAATATGGCATATGACGAACATTTTAAACAACACAAAAAATTACAAATTCTGACATGCACAAAACGCCAAAAACACACAAAATATTATTACAATGCAATACACAAAAAAAATATAATCACTCTAAAATTACACTTGTTGTACATCCTGTACGTGTTTCATCTCCTTCCTGAACCAATTCTTAAAGCGGGACCGACACGTCCCGACACACCACAACAACATTAACATGGTCAGGGCAACTGCTATTACGAGCGTCATTATCTCGAAAGCTTGCACGTTACTCTCTAGTGTATTGAACTGGGCATGATTTGCACCATTCTGAGCTACCACTAGCTCCTCTTGTTTACTATACGATTTTCCCATCCTGAAGAACTTGTATATACGTAGCTTTTAACGGGAAAAAACGATAAAAATACAGCAACACAATACTGACAAAAATAAAAATCGCAAAAAAAATAACTAAGTTCTCTGACAATCTCTGACGGTGATCTCTACAAAATTGATCGTTATGAGTCTGAATTCCCTACTTAACTCGCAAATATGCTTACGATCATTGTCAACCGTCCTAGATACTCTCGATTGCCGATTACGCTATTCACATCTAAGCCACTGCCACAGTGTAGCACTATCTCAGTAAGCTACGTCGGTGATCTGAGTGCCACTAACACTGATCTAACTACTTATCACTACCTTATACTAAAAACCTAACTGGTGGTTTTACTAACCTACCTCTACTTGTATGTTTCCGTACTGATTCTAATTCCGGGGGACTATTAGGCCTTACACACACGGCTTCTTTTACGACTTTACCATGTGTAGTTTCATTTTCATTTATTTCGCTATCTAAGTTTTTTTAGTAAATACGCCGGTTTCAACCTGTCTACCGAGATTTGTGTCTTTCGGTTTGGTAGCTTAATAGAAAAATATTTTTCCTCTCTTTCCAAAACTTCAAATGGCCCATCATACGGTGGCTGTAAAGGCTTCCGTACTGCGTCATTTCTAATAAACACGTGACTACAACTTTTTAGATCAGGGTGTATAAAAATCTTTCTTTGCCCGACATGGCATTCTGTGGACGGGTTAAGTTCTCTAAATGTCTTTCTTAACTGCTCTAGGTACGCCTGACTATCCGCGACCTCTTGACTACTACCTATGTAAAAATCTCCGGGCAGTCGTACACCTTGCCCGTATACTAGCTGTGCTGCGCTAATACCCGTATCACTTCGCATCGCGGCCCTAAGCCCTAAGAGAATCGTATGGAGCTCTTCGCTCCACGATCTATTGTCTTCTAATTTAGCCTTTAACGCTGCCTTTAGGCTTCTGTGCCACCTCTCGATTTTCCCGTTACTCTGAGGGTGGTACGGGGTCGTCCTATTTTTCTTAATTCCTAGCATCCGCATTAGGTTCGTGAACAATTCACTCTCAAATTGTCTTCCCTGATCACTTGAGATGTATTTAGGGCTGCCGAATCTGCATATCCACCCCTCGTAAATTGATTTAGCTACTACTTCAGCCGTTATCGTTTCTACCGGGAAAGCTTCAGGCCAACTACTAAACCTATCTATTACCGTGACGACATATCGGTACCCTTCCGCTGTGGTTGGTAACGGCCCTACGATGTCGACATGTATAAAATCAAATTTCTCACACGGCTGGAAACGTCCTAAATCCGATACTGTGTGGCGTGAGACCTTCGCTCTTTGACAGGCTAAACAGGTCTTAGCCCACAGCCCGGCATCCTTATTTACGCCCGGCCAAAAAAAACGTTGGGCTACCAATTTTCGCGTTGTCCGCGTGCCCGGGTGGCTAACATTATGAACCGAGTCGAACGCTAATTTTCTCAAACTATGTAAGTATGTAAGGTCTAACTTTGTCTGTAGAGACCTCACAGAATACCTTCCCCTCTACATTAGGCATATTAAGTTCGACCAATCGTATACGTGACTTTCCGTCCGTTCTACTTTTAAACCGAGCTAGTTCATCGTCATCATTCTGTAGTCGCGCTAACTCTGCTAAATCTAATACCGTTGGGCAATCGACCGTTTTAGAAAAACTACATGTTTTTAAATCTGTTTGTCAGTGTGTTAAAATCACTAATTAGGAAGTAATATTATTCATAGGTCATTTATATTATCTTTGTGCATATTTTATTAAATAAAATGAAATAAAATTTTAGAAATATTTTTTTTTCTTTATCTACTTTCAACTTTAATTATAATCAGTTACATACCTACTAATGTTAATAAACAACAATAAACAATAATTATTTATATCACATAAAGTATATATTTACAGTCTTATCCTTATCCTATAAAATTAATAACTATCACCGCACAATCTTTTCGAGATCTTTCTAACTAAGGTTTCCGTAAGGTCCATAATTTCATCCACCGGATCCTGCACCACGTACTGGGCACTGAGCACCACACTTTCATCGTCGTCGCCATCGGCTCCCTGTGCCGTCGTCCTCGCTGCCTGATCCGCTGCTAAATCCAATATTTTAATTTGTATCAGTCTTGATCCTCTTTGCTCCTTACTGATGACGAATGACTTCAACGAAACACCAATCTTTTTTGAAGGTTCTCGTTTTTGCTTGCTGTTTCTCATGTCGATCTTCAATTTGGTGGGTTGTTTACCGAACAATTCCTCACATTGCTAAGTTAAATTTTCAAGAGGGTCTTGGGCGTACTGCGAAAATACGATTTCCGACGATTCAGTCATGATCTGTAACCGAAAGAATAAAAGTTAGATGCTTTGAAAGTATTTACATTTTTTTAAATATGGTACACTTACCAGAGAGTTCAAAACGTGTCTCTCTAAGCAACGGTGATACAAATATGAATTATTATATTACTAAGCGAGCGATTTACGAAATTGCATGGTTTGCACTTAGGGGGCGTTGACCTAAATGCGGGGCATGTACTTTGACCGTGAATGAAATAAATAAAACCACCGATATTAGACAACTTGATTTACTAATTAATTATTTATTAATTAATTAGTAAATCATATATATTATGAACTGTGGATAAGATACAGATTTATTAAGGCCTAAATAAAATTCTTATTTTATACCACATACAATAATTCTGCTAATTTTCACAAAAAGTAAAACAACCTAAAGTGACGTCTTTTAAACAAAAATAGAACTTGTTGTTTTATTAAATGCAAACAAAATTCACTTCTAGGGTGGTAAAGCAATTTCATTGTCGACTCTACTTACAATGGAGTATTAAATAAAAAATATAGCTTATACGATATTTTTTATAAGTACATATCTTAGAAATATCAAGATGCATCTATTTTAAATATGTTTTGTCTCTTAAATATCTACATTAAATGTTTGAAACATACGAAAATACAATTTGTTTGTTATATAATTCGAAACGTTAGCTTTGTTTTTTTAATTTCAAAAATAATTTTTTATAGCCTCTTTAAGTCAAATATAAAAATATTTTGCTGTGTTCAGTTTGATGCAGTTAAAAAAAGTTTTTTTTTAATTATTTTAGGAGAGAGCTGGTTAGGCCAGACTCCAAACGAAGGTTGCTCTTAGGTAGTGAATATAAACGCGTGTGATATCTGTACCGGGTATATTTCGCGGATCCAAATGTACATGCTCTATTTCTGAGGCGCGCAAGATGACTGGCGGGCACAGTAGCGAGTCTCGCGAGCAGCCGTAGCTTTAGCTTTATCAGCATTTACTACGGCTACGTAGTTGCTACAGTGCTACGGTACCCACAGTCATCCCCCTCTTACAAAAAAAAATTTTTACTCAATATTCATACACAAAAATTTTTATAACTCTAATAATTACAACTGTCTAGAATCGTGCACCAAGGCACACAGGAATGCGCCGCGTTAGCATTATCGCCGCGGCGAGCGCGCTGCCGCCGGCCGCTGGCTGGGTGACGCAATCACCCACATACAATGTACGCGTTACTATTGAAACATCACATTATCAGTTACACTCAATTTACAATATGGCATATGACGAACATTTTAAACAACACAAAAAATTACAAATTCTGACATGCACAAAACGCCAAAAACACACAAAATATTATTACAATGCAATACACAAAAAAAATATAATCACTCTAAAATTACACTTGTTGTACATCCTGTACGTGTTTCATCTCCTTCCTGAACCAATTCTTAAAGCGGGACCGACACGTCCCGACACACCACAACAACATTAACATGGTCAGGGCAACTGCTATTACGAGCGTCATTATCTCGAAAGCTTGCACGTTACTCTCTAGTGTATTGAACTGGGCATGATTTGCACCATTCTGAGCTACCACTAGCTCCTCTTGTTTACTATACGATTTTCCCATCCTGAAGAACTTGTATATACGTAGCTTTTAACGGGAAAAAACGATAAAAATACAGCAACACAATACTGACAAAAATAAAAATCGCAAAAAAAATAACTAAGTTCTCTGACAATCTCTGACGGTGATCTCTACAAAATTGATCGTTATGAGTCTGAATTCCCTACTTAACTCGCAAATATGCTTACGATCATTGTCAACCGTCCTAGATACTCTCGATTGCCGATTACGCTATTCACATCTAAGCCACTGCCACAGTGTAGCACTATCTCAGTAAGCTACGTCGGTGATCTGAGTGCCACTAACACTGATCTAACTACTTATCACTACCTTATACTAAAAACCTAACTGGTGGTTTTACTAACCTACCTCTACTTGTATGTTTCCGTACTGATTCTAATTCCGGGGGACTATTAGGCCTTACACACACGGCTTCTTTTACGACTTTACCATGTGTAGTTTCATTTTCATTTATTTCGCTATCTAAGTTTTTTTAGTAAATACGCCGGTTTCAACCTGTCTACCGAGATTTGTGTCTTTCGGTTTGGTAGCTTAATAGAAAAATATTTTTCCTCTCTTTCCAAAACTTCAAATGGCCCATCATACGGTGGCTGTAAAGGCTTCCGTACTGCGTCATTTCTAATAAACACGTGACTACAACTTTTTAGATCAGGGTGTATAAAAATCTTTCTTTGCCCGACATGGCATTCTGTGGACGGGTTAAGTTCTCTAAATGTCTTTCTTAACTGCTCTAGGTACGCCTGACTATCCGCGACCTCTTGACTACTACCTATGTAAAAATCTCCGGGCAGTCGTACACCTTGCCCGTATACTAGCTGTGCTGCGCTAATACCCGTATCACTTCGCATCGCGGCCCTAAGCCCTAAGAGAATCGTATGGAGCTCTTCGCTCCACGATCTATTGTCTTCTAATTTAGCCTTTAACGCTGCCTTTAGGCTTCTGTGCCACCTCTCGATTTTCCCGTTACTCTGAGGGTGGTACGGGGTCGTCCTATTTTTCTTAATTCCTAGCATCCGCATTAGGTTCGTGAACAATTCACTCTCAAATTGTCTTCCCTGATCACTTGAGATGTATTTAGGGCTGCCGAATCTGCATATCCACCCCTCGTAAATTGATTTAGCTACTACTTCAGCCGTTATCGTTTCTACCGGGAAAGCTTCAGGCCAACTACTAAACCTATCTATTACCGTGACGACATATCGGTACCCTTCCGCTGTGGTTGGTAACGGCCCTACGATGTCGACATGTATAAAATCAAATTTCTCACACGGCTGGAAACGTCCTAAATCCGATACTGTGTGGCGTGAGACCTTCGCTCTTTGACAGGCTAAACAGGTCTTAGCCCACAGCCCGGCATCCTTATTTACGCCCGGCCAAAAAAAACGTTGGGCTACCAATTTTCGCGTTGTCCGCGTGCCCGGGTGGCTAACATTATGAACCGAGTCGAACGCTAATTTTCTCAAACTATGTAAGTATGTAAGGTCTAACTTTGTCTGTAGAGACCTCACAGAATACCTTCCCCTCTACATTAGGCATATTAAGTTCGACCAATCGTATACGTGACTTTCCGTCCGTTCTACTTTTAAACCGAGCTAGTTCATCGTCATCATTCTGTAGTCGCGCTAACTCTGCTAAATCTAATACCGTTGGGCAATCGACCGTTTTAGAAAAACTACATGTTTTTAAATCTGTTTGTCAGTGTGTTAAAATCACTAATTAGGAAGTAATATTATTCATAGGTCATTTATATTATCTTTGTGCATATTTTATTAAATAAAATGAAATAAAATTTTAGAAATATTTTTTTTTCTTTATCTACTTTCAACTTTAATTATAATCAGTTACATACCTACTAATGTTAATAAACAACAATAAACAATAATTATTTATATCACATAAAGTATATATTTACAGTCTTATCCTTATCCTATAAAATTAATAACTATCACCGCACAATCTTTTCGAGATCTTTCTAACTAAGGTTTCCGTAAGGTCCATAATTTCATCCACCGGATCCTGCACCACGTACTGGGCACTGAGCACCACACTTTCATCGTCGTCGCCATCGGCTCCCTGTGCCGTCGTCCTCGCTGCCTGATCCGCTGCTAAATCCAATATTTTAATTTGTATCAGTCTTGATCCTCTTTGCTCCTTACTGATGACGAATGACTTCAACGAAACACCAATCTTTTTTGAAGGTTCTCGTTTTTGCTTGCTGTTTCTCATGTCGATCTTCAATTTGGTGGGTTGTTTACCGAACAATTCCTCACATTGCTAAGTTAAATTTTCAAGAGGGTCTTGGGCGTACTGCGAAAATACGATTTCCGACGATTCAGTCATGATCTGTAACCGAAAGAATAAAAGTTAGATGCTTTGAAAGTATTTACATTTTTTTAAATATAGGTACACTTACCAGAGAGTTCAAAACGTGTCTCTCTAAGCAACGGTGATACAAATATGAATTATTATATTACTAAGCGAGCGATTTACGAAATTGCATGGTTTGCACTTAGGGGGCGTTGACCTAAATGCGGGGCATGTACTTTGACCGTGAATGAAATAAATAAAACCACCGATATTAGACAACTTAATTTACTAATTAATTATTTCATAATATATATATATATATATATATATATATATATATATATATATATATATATATATATATATATATATATATATATATTATGAACTGTGGATAAGATACAGATTTATTAAGGCCTAAATAAAATTCTTATTTTATACCACATACAATAATTCTGCTAATTTTCACAAAAAGTAAAACAACCTAAAGTGACGTCTTTTAAACAAAAATAGAACTTGTTGTTTTATTAAATGCAAACAAAATTCACTTCTAGGGTGGTAAAGCAATTTCATTGTCGACTCTACTTACAATGGAGTATTAAATAAAAAATATAGCTTATACGATATTTTTTATAAGTACATATCTTAGAAATATCAAGATGCATCTATTTTAAATATGTTTTGTCTCTTAAATATCTACATTAAATGTTTGAAACATACGAAAATACAATTTGTTTGTTATATAATTCGAAACGTTAGCTTTGTTTTTTTAATTTCAAAAATAATTTTTTATAGCCTCTTTAAGTCAAATATAAAAATATTTTGCTGTGTTCAGTTTGATGCAGTTAAAAAAAGTTTTTTTTTAATTATTTTAGGAGAGAGCTGGTTAGGCCAGACTCCAAACGAAGGTTGCTCTTAGGTAGTGAATATAAACGCGTGTGATATCTGTACCGGGTATATTTCGCGGATCCAAATGTACATGCTCTATTTCTGAGGCGCGCAAGATGACTGGCGGGCACAGTAGCGAGTCTCGCGAGCAGCCGTAGCTTTAGCTTTATCAGCATTTACTACGGCTACGTAGTTGCTACAGTGCTACGGTACCCACAGTCATCCCCCTCTTACAAAAAAAAATTTTTACTCAATATTCATACACAAAAATTTTTATAACTCTAATAATTACAACTGTCTAGAATCGTGCACCAAGGCACACAGGAATGCGCCGCGTTAGCATTATCGCCGCGGCGAGCGCGCTGCCGCCGGCCGCTGGCTGGGTGACGCAATCACCCACATACAATGTACGCGTTACTATTGAAACATCACATTATCAGTTACACTCAATTTACAATATGGCATATGACGAACATTTTAAACAACACAAAAAAATTACAAATTCTGACATGCACAAAACGCCAAAAACACACAAAAATATTATTACAATGCAATACACAAAAAAAATATAATCACTCTAAAATTACACTTGTTGTACATCCTGTACGTGTTTTCATCTCCTTCCTGAACCAATTCTTAAAGCGGGACCGACACGTCCCGGCACACCACAACAACATTAACATGGTCAGGGCAACTGCTATTACGAGCGTCATTATCTCGAAAGCTTGCACGTTACTCTCTAGTGTATTGAACTGGGCATGATTTGCACCATTCTGAGCTACCACTAGCTCCTCTTGTTTACTATACGATTTTCCCATCCTGAAGAACTTGTATATACGTAGCTTTTTAACGGGAAAAAACGATAAAAATACAGCAACACAATACTGACAAAAATAAAAATCGCAAAAAAAATAACTAAGTTCTCTGACAATCTCTGACGGTGATCTCTACAAAATTGATCGTTATGAGTCTGAATTCCCTACTTAACTCGCAAATATGCTTACGATCATTGTCAACCGTCCTAGATACTCTCGATTGCCGATTACGCTATTCACATCTAAGCCACTGCCACAGTGTAGCACTATCTCAGTAAGCTACGTCGGTGATCTGAGTGCCACTAACACTGATCTAACTACTTATCACTACCTTATACTAAAAACCTAACTGGTGGTTTTACTAACCTACCTCTACTTGTATGTTTCCGTACTGATTCTAATTCCGGGGGGACTATTAGGCCTTACACACGGCTTCTTTTACGACTTTACCATGTGTAGTTTCATTTTCATTTATTTCGCTATCTAAGTTTTTTTAGTAAATACGCCGGTTTCAACCTGTCTACCGAGATTTGTGTCTTTCGGTTTGGTAGCTTAATAGAAAAATATTTTTCCTCTCTTTCCAAAACTTCAAATGGCCCATCATACGGTGGCTGTAAAGGCTTCCGTACTGCGTCATTTCTAATAAACACGTGACTACAACTTTTTAGATCAGGGTGTATAAAAATCTTTCTTTGCCCGACATGGCATTCTGTGGACGGGTTAAGTTCTCTAAATGTCTTTCTTAACTGCTCTAGGTACGCTTGACTATCCGCGACCTCTTGACTACTACCTATGTAAAAATCTCCGGGCAGTCGTACACCTTGCCCGTATACTAGCTGTGCTGCGCTAATACCCGTATCACTTCGCATCGCGGCCCTAAGCCCTAAGAGAATCGTATGGAGCTCTTCGCTCCACGATCTATTGTCTTCTAATTTAGCCTTTAACGCTGCCTTTAGGCTTCTGTGCCACCTCTCGATTTTCCCGTTACTCTGAGGGTGGTACGGGGGTCGTCCTATTTTTCTTAATTCCTAGCATCCGCATTAGGTTCGTGAACAATTCACTCTCAAATTGTCTTCCCTGATCACTTGAGATGTATTTAGGGCTGCCGAATCTGCATATCCACCCCTCGTAAATTGATTTAGCTACTACTTCAGCCGTTATCGTTTCTACCGGGAAAGCTTCAGGCCAACTACTAAACCTATCTATTACCGTGACGACATATCGGTACCCTTCCGCTGTGGTTGGTAACGGCCCTACTATGTCGACATGTATAAAATCAAATTTCTCACACGGCTGGAAACGTCCTAAATCCGATACTGTGTGGCGTGAGACCTTCGCTCTTTGACAGGCTAAACAGGTCTTAGCCCACAGCCCGGCATCCTTATTTACGCCCGGCCAAAAAAAAACGTTGGGCTACCAATTTTCGCGTTGTCCGCGTGCCCGGGTGGCTAACATTATGAACCGAGTCGAACGCTAATTTTCTCAAACTCTTAGGTATGTAAGGTCTAACTTTGTCTGTAGAGACCTCACAGAATACCTTCCCCTCTACATTAGGCATATTAAGTTCGACCAATCGTATACGTGACTTTCCGTCCGTTCTACTTTTAAACCGAGCTAGTTCATCGTCATCATTCTGTAGTCGCGCTAACTCTGCTAAATCTAATACCGTTGGGCAATCGACCGTTTTAGAAAAACTACATGTTTTTTAAATCTGTTTGTCAGTGTGTTAAAATCACTAATTAGGAAGTAATATTATTCATAGGTCATTTATATTATCTTTGTGCATATTTTATTAAATAAAATGAAATAAAATTTTAGAAATATTTTTTTTTCTTTATCTACTTTCAACTTTAATTATAATCAGTTACATACCTACTAATGTTAATAAACAACAATAAACAATAATTATTTATATCACATAAAGTATATATTTACAGTCTTATCCTTATCCTATAAAATTAATAACTATCACCGCACAATCTTTTCGAGATCTTTCTAACTAAGGTTTCCGTAAGGTCCATAATTTCATCCACCGGATTCTGCACCACGTACTGGGCACTGAGCACCACACTTTCATCGTCGTCGCCATCGGCTCCCTGTGCCGTCGTCCTCGCTGCCTGATCCGCTGCTAAATCCAATATTTTAATTTGTATCAGTCTTGATCCTCTTTGCTCCTTACTGATGACGAATGACTTCAACGAAACACCAATCTTTTTTGAAGATTCTCGTTTTTGCTTGCTGTTTCTCATGTCGATCTTCAATTTGGTGGGTTGTTTACCGAACAATTCCTCACATTGCTGAGTTAAATTTTCAAGAGGGGTCTTGGGCGTACTGCGAAAATACGATTTCCGACGATTCAGTCATGATCTGTAACCGAAAGAATAAAAGTTAGATGCTTTGAAAGTATTTACATTTTTTTAAATATAGGTACACTTACCAGAGAGTTCAAAACGTGTCTCTCTAAGCAACGGTGATACAAATATGAATTATTATATTACTAAGCGAGCGATTTACGAAAATGCATGGTTTGCACTTAGGGGGCGTTGACCTAAATGCGGGGCATGT